>CAFUXE010000957.1:546760-561194 GCA_903364295.1 Serranus cabrilla
CTTGTTGTTCTTCCATTGTCAGAAATAGTAACACTCTGTTGAGCCTTGTCTATATATATATTATCAGATGAGCTAGGTTAGAGAAGTGGTTCATAATTGGTTGATCCAACACTAAAAAGTCACGACTCCCCTGACAGTTATTCATCAGTGTACATTACATTTTGCATAATAATGACTCGTGCAATGAACTAATCCCTCGATGTTTTAGAGAGTGAAACTATTCAACAGATAACTGATCTACTACTGAACTATCGACTGTTAGGTTTGAATAATTTTGTTTTCAGTTTTATTTGATGTGTTTGGCAGAGATAGATTAATAACGTTTTGAGAAGATATACGACCACTTTATTCGTCAAGAATAAATCACATTGTCACAATCATTTTATGGAAAGAGGTAAAAAAAAAAAACAACTTTATGAGCTCCAGTGTATAATTCATTTTGATCAACATGACATAAGCAGTTGATAATGTAGGAAGCAGCCGACAATTGGACATAATCATTTGCATGAATGTGCCAAAGCCTTCTCAATGTGTTCAAAAGAATGAGAGATTGCTTCTATGATGTGACAATAATGAGAATTTCCACTCTGCTCTGGGTCATGTATCTAAGCAACTGAGAAGAAATGTGTGTATATAGGCTATATATAAAGTAAAGTATAAAGGGCTCATATTGTTGCTCTGTGTTAAATATTCACCAGCACATCAAATATGCACTAATTAGTGGCTAATGTTAGTAATTGTTAGTAATGATGGCTAGAAAATTGTTCATGTTCGGCTGTTTTTACCAGACTGGTCTTCCCTCAAAAACATAAATATATGTCGTGTTTACAGGCAGGAAAATACGACCTTTTAAAGATTCTAACGTGAGTTAAGTTAATTATGTTTGAAGGTAAATTACGTTCAAACATGATAAACTAAGGAAACTACATCACATTCAATGCCTTGTGAGAAACTATGTCATATGTACAGAAGTGAAGTTACTTAACAAAAATACTGATTTTAACCCAAACGACCATCTGTTCGTAAACCCAACCAAGTCATTTTGGAGCTAAACCAAACCAACTACTTTCCAAATCAGGTATTTAAAACTATGATTTTTGTAATCTTCTGCCACCAGAAGGGTTAAAAATCAGAAAACTCTCCTGTGGTTCTGTATCAAAGAGCAGTAACAAACAATCTGTGGCTGTGATTTTTGGAGTATCTGTAGGTACTTCAGAAAGAATGAAAGATGACAAATCCATCAATGTCTTTTCATGGGATCTTTATACAGTAAGAAAAATATAGAATAATGTCGACCAAACCCTTTAAAGTGATATCCCAGATCACTGACAGCATAACTCCAGCACAGAGTTTCCATCAGCTCTGGGATCGTGTTACCAGTCCATCTCTACCTTCAGTGCATCTGTTCATTTTAATTCCCTCCTGGTTTCCTCCATCTTTTCCACTCATCATATCCTTCAGCTGTTACACCAGGTGAAAGGTGGCTCTAAAGCCTCCCACCCCTGGTAGCTGTTGGCAGGCTGCTATGGAGGCTGACAGAAGAGTGTGTCCCCTCTGTCACAGGCTGCTGGGACAAATATAGATCTGCACCAGTTGTTACTCTGCAATATAGGAGACACATTGGACTTATTTCTGTCACACAGTGGAAATATAGTCTGCAAGGGATTTGAAATATCTAGTTATATATGGAGCTGCACAGGATAGACTTAGTGCTGTTACTAGAGGTGTGTGTAGTGACGGGGAGTTGTAATTTGTACCGTACATATACGATGTTATAGGATCCACACAGCAGCGTTGTTAGAGCTGAGAGCTTAAACAAGACTGTAACACTTTATAGTTTTATTGCTGCCAGTGGTTTAAGTTAAAAGCCCTTTAAGTTAATCAGCCAAGTGTTTCTGAATAGAACAAAGCTGAGTAAGGACTAAAGACATTTCACATAATAGAGCTTGGATCAGAGAAATGCAGAGGATGAAGAACGTCATGCTGAATGTGAAGTATTTTAAAGATGCAATGATTCTTTTTTCTTTTTCTCAAGAAGAAAATAATTACTACAAGGGTGCCGTTTGTCTCATTTCGTTTAAGCAACATGTTACAAGGAACAAGCGACTTCTTTATCACATTTTACTTGGTACAATAATCTGTTTGATGCTTGACGTACCACACATACAGACATGAGATACTCTTCTAAACCTACAAGCAAAGCAATATGCAGCCTTCAGCAGGAATAGTGGTGATGTTTGAGTCTGACGGTGGTGGAATGAAGATACTTTCATTACTGTTGTAATGCACTAATGTTGCAGTGGAGCCTTTGCATGTAGCTGCAGATTTCATGTCTTTGTCTTCTTGGTGTAGAACTGTAAAGGCTGCAAGTCAGACACCTTCACTGTGTTGTAGCGATGTGATCAGAGTTGATCGCCTGAAGGTTTCTGAATTCTGTCAGTGGGATTACAACACAGGAGTTCCCTTCACAAAGTCTCTGATTCATGCATTACAGTTTGTCCTAAAGGGGAACTTGATCCATTGTACACAGGAGAGTCTATTTACAGTTCTTGTGGTTACATAAGGCCCGTACACAAAGTCTGATAAATGGCCTCAGGCGATGCCCTTTGGCAAAAAAGGACAAATTTGAACACAAAGAAATCTGGAGGTTGTGGATTAAGAGAAAGGAGATCTTATCAGAGCTCTAAATCTGCTCCTCATCTCTGCTTGAGGCTTCAATGGCTGCTACAAGAACCACACACCTAGTAATTGGTCCGTTGGAGCTGGGAAGTTTACATTTCCAAGTTCCATTTGGAAATTTCAACTTCAGCCTCTGGAGTTGGATTTCTGTCTCAAAAAGACGGTATTTAGAGTGGTGATAGCTTAACTAATATATTGTTTATTAGCATTTTGGTGTATTTGTGTTTCATTAAATCTGTCTGTGGATATGTTTGAAAGCACAAAATACAACGTGATGCATTTTTATTAACAAGCATTGCTTAAAAGAGCTAATTAAAGTAAACCCAACTTCCCCAACCTCCACTAAAAATATATTTTTTCCCTTTTTGTGTTACTGGAACACAGTTAACTCAGGGTTGATGTAATTCCCAGCTCTGACTTCCCATTTCTGAGATAAATCAAACTCAGCATAACTGTTAATGTCTAAGTTGCATTGTGGGTAATTGTGGGCACCAGGTTTTGACAAGGAAGAAGAATATGGAAATATGGTTCTGCTGCAGCTTTTGTTTCTAAACCTCTGTGTGCCTAACAGTGTTACTGCAATGCTAAATCAGTACATTCAGTGATTTCATTAACCTCTCACCTTGTCAAGTTAGCAATGTAACTAATTGATTCAGCAAATTTATGCCTAAAGTTCAAGGTTATTGCTTTCTTAAGCTCTTGATTAGGCAGTTAGTGGTATTAATGCATTACACATACAAACTCCCACAAGACGTTAATCAAAATGCAAGAGATGTCGCGTGTTAGAGAGGCAGAGTTACAGTTAGTCTTTGTTCGGAGTCGGAGCTCAGCTTCAGCATACAGAAAGCTCAGCAGCAGTTCTGTGGACCTTAACCTCTGTAGCAATCAACCAGCTTGTCTGAGGCAGTGATGGGGTGGAGGGTGAAGGGGGGGGGCATCTGTGCAAACTCCATTTGTGTCCTCCAGGCCCCAGTGGCCACAGCAAGGTCAGGCTAGTCTCTGGAGCCAGACCTGATGAATGGACCCCGATGGATTTTCTCTGGCTGAAATGATAGGCTTCTGCGCCCATTGATTGACTGTCTTTGAAGTTTGGTTTCCCATTTTACTATATTGCCTTTGAGGATGCGGCTAACCCAGAGAGCACTGAGGGCTGGGGAGCGAGTAGGCGCGGGGATATTGCTTTGGATGCAAATCATTGACAATTTGTCAGTGTAAATTCAAATGGAGTTCTGGCTGCGAGGAGTTAATGAAATAGTGGAGTCAGAGGAGAAAAGTCTGGACTGTATGGTTTTAATACCCCTCACATACTATATTTTGACTCACTCAGACATTCAGCCAAGTCACTGAGTCGATCAATGAATTAGTTGATCATTCAGGCACTTGCTCTCTCACTCAAGCACTATCTCTCTCTCTCTCAGACACACACACATGTGAGCACACATGGCAATTGCTGGTAATCAACTCAGAGAAAAAGAGATGTGTATCTCTCAGCCCCTCAGGCATTCAGACAGTGATGCTGTATTCACTGCAGCGGCTCCATATTGTCTCTGAGGACAGGAGACGAAACGTGAGCCGCTTAAAAGACTGGAGGGAGTGTGAAGGTCCAGCGAGGACACTTCCAAGTCAAATCTGTGATTCCTGTCACTTATTTAGTGTTCATCTTCCACTGTGCATATTGTTTCATCAGATCACACCACAGAGCAGCAATGTGCAGGACTTTCCCAACAGCTCAAGCTGAAATGTCGCACTCTTCTACTACTGCAGCTTCGCAATCAGTATGCTTTATGAATGAAACATTGTCCGTGCTCATGGTGTGAATCTGAATAGTAATTAATATCTCAGACACTTTTTGCCACCGTGCGACAGTTGTACATGATTGCCAGGCAAGTGTGTAATTAGTATTCAGCTTTCCTCCGTAAATGTTCTCAAATCCCAGTTTGGCATTCAGCTAAAGCCTGTCTCGTCCTGAGTATACACATCACCAGCACTGCCATGTAACCTCGGGGTGTGTTGAAAAGGCAAGCTCAGTTCTGATGCAGTATCCCTCAAAGGACAGTTACCTCTGTCCATGTATAAAATCTGTGTTTTGTGCACTTTAATTCAAATCCTGTAACCTCTCCTCCTTGGGTTTACTTCCCATCGATTTCCCTCCGGGGAAATCAATGCAGACGGTTAGCTGACTGTGTTTATTTTCCATCGCAAAATGATAAAATGCTTAATATATATGGCGAGTATCTGTCCTCTTAAAAAGCTTTCAGCAGTTTTTTTTTTAAGTAGGTCAGTGTTTTGTTGATATCTGATGTTGCGCCTGATGGAGAAAGCTGCACAGAAAAGATTCTGCTTTCACAGAACGACAGCTCCCTTTTTTTTCATCCCGCAGTGCTTCCCTCGTCTTTTTATCTCTTTCTTCGCTCTGTCTTCCACTATCTTTCCTGCTCTCATGTCATACAAGTGCTTAACTATGCACAGATGATTTCGGAGGTGCCGAGGCTGGCTGCGTCCCCCATCAGGCGGTGGCATCTGCACATGCAGGGAGCCGGGCTGCTCGCCTGCCGCACATATCTCCCCCGGTGGAAGTGATAACACATGGAGCGCTCACATTGTTGCTTTCTAACCAAGGACATGATGCAGTGAAAAGTGCCTGATGTATGTTCTCACAGAGTCCCCAGAGTGCACCACTCATTTATTAACTTTACTCATTCATTTATGATGGCCACGTTATGTTATTAAAGGTACAGTACACCCCCAAATAAAAAAACAAAACATGTTTTTCCTCTTATGTGTAATTCTATCAATCTGGATTGTTTTTGTGTTGGAAGTATCAGCCATTGAGATTGAGCCTTTTTTAAACATAATGCAACTAGATTGCACAAAAAAGACATTTGAAGATAATCCATAGACCTTGTTAGTAGTTTTATAAAGGAACTATTTTCTTTCTACCCAACTACATACAAATGACTGCACAGAAGGTCGTGCATCTGCTTTTGATGGGAGCCTCCTGCTCACTGAGATGAGTTTATTGGAGGAGTGACCCTGAATAGTTTAATAGTCTATTTAATGACAATAAAGGGTAATTCCATTGGGGTTTATGGAGGTACTGAATGCCTTTTTTTTTCCATAGAATTGCTTGTTTTCTAACAATAAATCATGATATAAAGTCTATTTTGGTCTGAACATCATCTTATTAATAATACTGTTACTGTCAAAACAACTCCCATGTTTTCAATTAATAATTGTGTTTAATTAGTGTACGTTATCCTGGTAAACTGAATAGTAAAATCCAAATTTGCGGCACTAGCATAGCCTCAAAAAGGCAAAACAAAAATAGCATGAGGCTGCTGTTTCAGAATCATAGAACATATGTAATAATCAGAGTCTTCACATAATAATGTATCAAGCACGAGAGGAGCTCTTAATACTTTTTAGACGTATGAACGACTGATAAAATCAGCAGATTGAGGCTTGTAGAAACAGCTGACAGCGGCAAACTGTGGCTTTCTTTCACTTTCCTTTCACTTCTCTGTTGTTTGCCTTCTGTCTGTGGATTTCTTCAGTGGTTGAAATGAAATTAGGCCCGAAAGTTTTATTTACATCTGCAAAAAAGAAGAGTGGGTTAAGAGTCCAACAAACACACCAACAGGCTGCCCATTCTGAAAAACAACTAAGCTGTAGTCACATGTATCTTCACCAATCATGTTGATTTTGCTAATTTTATATAGATACATAAAGCTGGAAAACTAATACTGCTATCTCACCCTGAGCTTTCTAGTTGACAGCTCAGCTGAGGAGGATGCCGTTAATATTTACATCTCATGTTGTGACGAGCACAAGCCTTTCATTTCCTCATGAGCTGCTGGAGTTCTGCTCACAACAGGATGTATGGATTATCTTCAGTAACTGGGTCATGATTTATGGAAAGAGAAATTGCTGTCGAGTTTTCCAACTGTACTTTTTTTGCTGCTTCAAGGCACCACGAGCCAAGTGCCATCTAGTATTACATTCGAGAGAAATCTCTGATTGATAAATAGCACCACAGGCAGAAGAAAAAAATCTGTATTTTCCTTTTGGGGCGAGCTGTTTCTTTAAGCACTGATTGTAAAAAATATCTCAGTGAGAAAAATCTGTCCGAGTGCTTGTGCAGAAATAGCAGCACGTGACAAACGGCTCTTAATCATCACTTACAATCTTTAGGAGCGCTGCAGGTGTAATTAACCTACTTTTCAGCATGAGCTGTAAAACACAGTGTAGCAGAAAGTGTAAAATGCATGGATCTGGTTGCAGAGAAGAGTTTCTGAGAAGGAGCTCTTGAGAAATAAGAGATGAAAGAAAAGAGGAAGAGAATAGTCTCATATTGCGATTCAACAGAAAGAGAACTGCTTTTTTCTGTGTGGCCACATGTGAGTGTGTGTGTGTGTTTGCATTGAAAAGAGAAGACAGTTGTGCAGACAGACACAGGGAGGGGAGAAACATTGTTCCTCCCTTCCTCTTACTTCCTACAGAACAGCTGTGTGTCTATGCAAAGAGGTGGGGGGGGCATAAAAAAGGGAAGGAAGGGCAGTGACAGTCTCACGCTGCGGCGCGGCGCATACTTTACCCCACACGCTGATGTATGGATTCTGAGTGACAGCCATCGAGTTTTCTCTCCTAGTTCATTGCCGGAGCGACAGTGAGTGTGAAGTGTCATTGTCAATCTCCTGGTGGCTGACAGTGACATCAACACCCTCGCTCTTGTCAGCTCGCCTGCATCCGTACTTGTGGAATGATGACTGAGCTCAGGATGGCTAAGAATTCCTTGTTGGACGGACTGCTCAACAGTCCCCCCAGTAAGCCTTTTCTCAACAGACGATGCCTCAGTGATGTGAGTATTTCACATTGGCTGGAAGTGAGAGATTCTTTTCGCTCCAGTTGTTGTTGCTTGTTTAATTCTTAAGGTAGCTTAGAGACAGAAATATATATGTGTTTGGGGCTGCAGGACTGTAGTAGTTGGATTAGTGTGCATTGTACAGATGGAGACATGCTCCTCTGCACCGTTTGATCTGTTTCCAGTCTCTTATAGACTAAGTGTGTCATGTGTTTGTGGAGAAACTGCCTGCAGCACATGCTTTTTCTTTTTTTAACCTGATGGCAGTATGCAAAATATAATTAGCACTGGTGGAAAGTAACTGAGTGCATTCACTCAAATACTGTATTTAAGTACAATTTTTGAGGTATATGTACTTTACTTTTTATGTAACGTTACACTTTACTCCACTACATTTTGAGGCAAATATTGTACTTTTTACTCCCAAAAAAATTAAGAAAATTTAAACATTAAACACTGCTACATAAATTCATCAATACAAATATTTCCAATAACATAAACAATCTGCATAACGAGTATTGTTACTTTCTCTACTTTAAGTACATGTCGATGCTGATACTTTTACTTAAGTAACGTTTAAATGCAGGATTTGAACTTGTAGTGGAGTAATTTTACAGTGTAGTATTAGTACTTTTACTTAACTAAGGGATCTGAATACTTTTTCCACCACTGTACACAGCTGTGGTTCACATTCTGCAGCACTGTACCAGTGTCGGGGTGCACTGCTTCTCTTTGCACTGATGTGGTGACTGTATGGTTCACTGATAATCTGCTCAGCATAAGACAGTGTTTGTTGATGTTTGTATTGCAGTCAGGAGTGCAGGATCTCCCTGAATATCATATCACTTTGTTTATTTTCACATGAAACAATAGACTCAGGCTGCACCTTTGGCTTCAGTATAGGTCATGCTCAGGTGTGTGTGTGTGTGTTTACTGGTGGTCATAGGTGTACGTTTAAGTAGCACATGCACAGGCAAAGATGTTTATATGCACACACACACTTTTTCCCGAGGTTTTGTGTGTAGCACGTCCCGCAGTGCCCTCAGTAAATTTAAGCTGTCATGTGGAAACATCAGCTTGGCACTTCAGTCCACTTGTGTTACATGGTGAACAGAGGGCTCGCCCCACAACGAGCACCGCCGCCAGGGCTGCTGCGATCCTCTTCACCTCGGGTCGGAGCCGCGTTAAAATCCATAACGGCGCTTCTGCGGATTGGAAATGGACGCCTGAGGGTGTTTTCTTCCTCTCTAACCTGTGCCAGTACCTCTGCTAATTGGACAAAATGCTAAATGATATGCACGGAGCAGCATGGTCGGAGTGTAATTATAAATTTGGAAGCTGGATTGAAGCCTCCGTTTAATGAGGAAAAAAACAACTCAAGATTATAGCACAGTTTGAACCCAGTTGCCAGTCCGTCCATGTCAATTTATTTTTATTCCCTGCCTTGAACAGCCGGCCTGTCATCAGATAGGTTAAATATGTCTCACTCGCGCATTAATGTGACTGAAAAAATCTTGGTGCCTTCCAGCTAATTTGGCCAGTGCATGCAGTCAGATGAGCTGTTGGCTGTAGCAACAGAGAGAAGCTCCATGGAGCTGCGAGGCTCATTCTCCCCTAAGAGTTACTTGTTTACAGTGTGTTTGTCCTCAAGCGTGGAGGAGCGATTCTCCTGGAGTTCAATGGAGCTTCAGTGAGATTGGTGTCAAGTGGGGTGGGGGGGTCGCCATCGGGAGCGTGGTGGTGAAATAAGGAATTCGGGGGTGTCAGAGATTCCAACAGGAGGTCTTGTGTCTGGGGAGAGATAAAGGATGTGTGAAGAATAAAGGGAAAGCATACAACTGTCAAACCCTGGATCTGTGTCAACTCTCTTCCTCAGACCTCGGACCTGTTTGCCATGATCGAGAGGATGCAGGTACTGTAAGTGGTCCCCAGGCTCGCTGCCTCAACTTCTTCCTCCCGAGCTTTAATCAAAGGGCATCCTCAGAATTTCACTCGCTTTGGACATAAAACTTCCATTTACTTCTATTTTTAGACTCCAGTTTTTCCTCCTTTTCCTGCTATTTTTGTATTTCCACAACTCTGCTGCTGCTGCTGCTGCTGCTGCTGCTGCACTTCCATGTGTGTCCGTGAATCCCTCTCTTTGCCATTAATGTTTTGTGTTTTTTATATATATCTGCAGCAGTGACAGCCCCGGGCTGCCTGTACAAACCTGATGCTTCTGAATGTGCTGAACAGCGTCTCTCTGTTTCTCTTCACAGCTGTGTAGTTTTGTCCGCTTCACCAGATGTGTGAAATGTTGTTATGGATTTTGTAGTTTGTTTTGTAGCCGGTGATATTGAGTACTGTAGAGTTACATGAACCAGAAGGAGCACATCCTGAATGAGCCAGAGCAGAAAAATCTAACTTTTGATGCAGTAACTTTGATCTTTCGAAACACTCAAACTTTTTACTTTGAGCTGAATCATTATCGTTCTCTTTTCTGTTGGCATGCACTCACGATCTGATTAAATTCACAAAACTGGATCCAAGAAACAATTTTCATCTAATCTTTTTTTGTCAACAAAATGAGATTTTGGACAAGTTATGAGTGATTGTTCTTTGTCTACATAATATATTTCTTTCAACAAATTAAAGATTGCTTTTCTAAGGAAGGGTTTAAACTATGCAAAACAATGCATGTTTCATTTTTATTTTTAATCTTTTGCAAAAGTTAAGCGGAAATTATATTTTGTCTTGAATACAAAAACTAAATTAATTAATTAAAATAAATTAAAAACAAAATTACACCCAACATATAATAATAATAATAATAATAATAATAATAATAATAATAGACTCTTCAAATACACAAACAAAGGCTTGTTTTGTGTTACAGGCTTGGAATTTTCATGTTTTATTTTATTATTTATAAGTGATAATTATTTATGGATTATTCACTATTTTCCCTGATTATGAATTAAGACTGTTAAGTGGTCAAAAACTTGTGAAATTACTTTGTAGCTTTGGCTTTTGAAGCATTATTCTGTTCTGAATTGTCTACTATGATATTGTCTTAGATAGAAGCACAAAAATATGATTTAGGTTTAGAATATTTAAAACACGAGAGGCTCAGGAACATCTTTCTGAATTTCTACGGCTGGAAGAAGAATCACAGGGATAAGAGGCGTGATGTCGAGGCGTGAAGATGCATTATGAAACATTCATTTTAATTGTAATGTCTGAAGTGTTTCTGAGCTGCCTGGGAATTCAAAACCCTTATTTATTTTGTTTACTTTTGGCCGTTAAGCACCTGAGCAGCACAGAAGCAGCACAGTCGTATATTTTATTATTAGTAATAGATATTCTCTGACAAGTAAAGGGGGATGAGGGCGAGAGCCACAGACGCAGTGGAACCGTCTTCAAAGAATGAATTTAATGAAAGCATTTCCAATTTCCATGTGATTCATCTTTCGTAGTCCTAAAAAAAAAGTGCATCAAATTTGATATGATTAAAATCTTGCTGCAGGGGATTCCACACAAAGAGGCCAGTGATCGGGAATGCTTTGTTCCTCGTCTCTCCGTGCTTTGGGAACCGTCAGTGGTTATGAGTCAGCAGAATGAGGGTAGATGGAGTAGATGCAGAGCCCTGTTTTGGCTCTTTTTTGGCCCTTAAATAGAATTGTGGTTAGTGATATCTGCAGTATGGCGTGATGGAAACACCTCCCCCGTTCTTATGGACCTCTGCTTATCTTCCCCCCTCACTGTAATCACCAAGATATCACTCCTCTTTACTTCCTCTTTCCTGAGCTTGTGTTATGTAAACATGAGTTATTGCCACAAAGACTTATCTCGCTCTTTGCCGCTGCACAAAAAATATAAATCAAAAAAGTCTCTTTGTTTGTCTTTGCCTTGTAGATATCTCACCTGTTCATTTCTCTCGCTGCAGGGCTGCAGAATGGACGAGCAGAGATGCCCCCTCCCGCCGCCCCTCAAAGTGAGTCGCAGATCCTCACACACAGGCTGCAGGCTGGTAAAGCATCCGTAATGGCAGAGTTATGAACCTTTTCCTTATCAGCTGTCAGGCAGGCTTTAGGGTGCTCACCGGCTGAGTTAGGAACTCAGCGGGGACTCTGGCCGCACAATCCTAAGCTGTGCTATTACCTCGACTGGTTAACGCAGCTTGCATTAAAGACTCCAAGCAGGTATGAGGTTAATCATAAAGGCCACACAATAGATGGTAATTATCTGATAAAGTATGAGCACAAAACCATTTATTACTGGACTGACAACAATCAGGCAACTTGGTGAGGAATTGGCTCCACTCTTATAAATATAATGTGGTTTTGAGACCACATCATATTGGTTACACTTTATAATAACTGTCATTAATAAATGGTAAATTCATAGTTCAGTTTATAGTTATTCAACAGTTAACAAACAGTGGAACAATAATTAGCCTAATAATGTTTACTTATGATTAGTAATTGTATTATTTATATTATTTATGGTTGCACACATTATTATATTTTAAACACATTTTGAACAGTTTAAATTACTTAAATTTGGTCATCTTTAAGAAATAATTAATTATAATAAATAATTAAAATTTACTTTTAAAATAATGAAATGAATATAAACTTTTATAAATATAAATGATACTATTGCAAGCAACAATAATATTTTTTATATAATTTTATAATTTGTCAATAGTAAAAAAAGACTATTAATACGTTTAATTAACAATCAATTCAACATTTTTTTTTAATAAAGTATACAATAAAAGTAAAGACTTACAGCTATAAAAGCTGCTTTACTGAATGGTTAGAGAGAGAAAGTTCGACAGTCCTGTTGGATGAATAGTTGAAGGAAAAATGTCCCAGTATAAAAGAAAAGGCACCCAAAAAAATTGATCTGATACTGAACAAGTTTGAAATGATCTGTTTCCATTCAGCCACAAAGAGCATTAGTGAGGTCGGGCAGTGATTGGCCGGCTCTCGGTCTGCTACAAATATCTGATATAACTTGTAATGGAACAAGTCCAGGAGCTCTGCTGAGGTTGTTGAAAGGCATTCTGGGGAAATGGACAAAATCACTATCAGAAATTGAAGGAAAGTGTGTTGGCCAAAGAAGTAAATTGCATCATATCCTCAGAAAACATTTTTTGCAACATCACAGAGTAATGCCCAGTCACTGAATATCAGATGGTGAAATGAGGGATGAAACGTTTGCTGTTGTGTGATGATGTAGTTTGAAATAGTCGTGTGTCCATTAGAAAGTAAGCTCCTGCACACACACAGTCACTTTCTTTTTCAAAGTAAAAGGTTATGTTGTCGGCTCTTTTTTCATGTCAGTGCTGTGAGGTTTCAGCAAACACTCTTTGGAGATTATAGAATTTGTCGACTTTTACCAAGTTAAAGTTCTGATAGTTGCATAAGAGCAGTGTGCAGATTGAAGCCTCAGATAACTGTTAACGTTACAGCTGGGTATCTGATGCTACGTTGTACGGAAACAACCCGGTACCAAGTAGCATCGAAAACCGCTTGTCTTTTTGTACGCAGGAAATGGTAACTAGGTTAACAGTAATCATCCTTTGTGTGTTAAAACATTTATTGTCAGTAAATCATTTGGGGCATGCTGTAGGTGAGTGTGCTAATTTTTAGCTAGCGTTAATTAGCAAGTTAGCACCGACTCAGTCACATCTGTCAATGCTTTGTTCAGTTGTTAATTACAGCCTAAATAATTCTTTGTTGTACAAGTTTGTACAGTTATTAAAGGAATATTTGAGCACTTTCAAAATGTATTAGTGTAAAAATCTTTGGTATCGAAATGTTTTGAATGATACCCAGCCCTAGCTAACGTGCTAACAAAAGCCTGCTAATGTGGCTTCTGTCATGTTTGCAGGATAAGAAAAGCAACCGTCTGTCTGATGATACTGGCGTTAATATTCTGTCACAGTCTTTATGCTCATTGGTATTTCCCTCAAAGACTCAAAACTGAAAGTATGACTCGAAGCGTCTGTTTGTCAGCTTGACTCATACTTGTTTCTCTTCCCCACAGACAGAGGAGGACTACATCCCTTATCCCAGCGTTCATGAGGTACAAACAAATACTCTCTGCACAAATAACTCACACGAGGCGCTTTGTATTTATATCCTCTCTAACGTTATTATTGTCCGTCACTGTCAGGTTCTTGGTCGCACCAGCCCCTTTCCCCTCATCCTGCTGCCCCAGTTCGGAGGCTACTGGATCGAGGGGACCAACCATGAGCTCAAAGACCCACCAGAGGCCGATCAAGCCCCCGGTGCTACCTCCCACATCAAACTGGAGACAAACAGCACCGCCAAGATCTACAGGAAACAGTTCATGGGCAAGGTGAGGATGGAAAAAAGGGGTTTCAAAACAGTAAAATGCACTTATCTTGATTTATATACAGCATCTTAAAATGAGGTTTGGGAAGATAAAATTCTTAAATGTATAAGTAAAACTCAGATTCTCAGATTCAGACTCTCTGAAATTCTTTTCCTGTCAAGTAACCACATTATTATTCAGATGTAAAATCACAGCAGATGTGCTGAAAAACAAGAGTATGACTTTACATTTTGAAAAATATTTCTTAAATTGACCTGTTTTTTAGAGAACATCTGAGTATATTTTTCTCATAAAATATATGACTTTAATCTCAGAGATTCTGTGTTCTTTTCTCTCAATTGCCCCCCTCTGTTGGCTATTCTTTCTTCTTCCTACAAAGCCCCTAATACAAAAATAACTGGTATCTCCAAACACTGTATCAGATAAGAAAAATCTGCATTTGAAAGAACTGGTAAAAAGGTATCACACTGCAAGACATCAGCTCATTTGTGTTTACAAAAAAAATATTTTAAGATTTTGTGAAGTGGGAGTGAAGGCAAAGAAAAC
>CAFUXE010000957.1:561252-627162 GCA_903364295.1 Serranus cabrilla
TGTGTGTGTGTGTGTGTAAACCATTCACTTCAATTCAACCAGCCAATGAGCTGACCTGGCAAAGATAAAACATTCTGTCCACTCTTTGCTTGTAACATTAAAATCAAAGTCTGTATTCTCTCCCAAATGGATGAAGATGAAGTGGAAAAAGTGCATTCACAGCACAGCATGAGGAAAAACTATATTAAATGTCATCATCTTATGCTCAACAACACCAAACTGTGAAACAAATTGCATACTTGTAAAAACATAAGCTGCTGTTTGTTCAAAATAAGATTTGTAAAAGTTGGTACCTCGTTCCTCAGGGGCACTGCAGCTACTTTTCTAAATTAAAAGGCTGTTACTTTCTCCACCTCTCTCTCCGTTTCTAATTTATTACAGCTTTTTATTTTACTGTCAGTTGCTGGAGGAGGATTCATCCTTGCATTTAAGTTTCTTCTGCTTATCTGCCCTCAGGAACACTTTAATTATTACACCATGGATGCCGCCCTGGGCCACTTGGTCTTTTCCATGAAGTATGATGTCATTGGGGATCAAGAGCATCTGCGCTTGATGCTTCGGTACAGTTTCCTATTATCTTTATCTCTGACCTGTTCTATCTCCAATTATCTCATCTTCTTCTGTCACTATTTCCTTCTTAATCACCGTCCTCTCCTTTGCAATATCTCCTGCTATTATTCTTTGCCTTTACTCCATTTTCCCTATCTATATTTCTGCCAACAACCCTGGCTTCAAACACCCATGTAATGCAGCGATTTATTGGAATTTACTCATAGATCTCCCAAACAGGACCTTCTCATATAGAGTATTTCACACATGACTTGGCTGTTCCAGATGAATTAAGTTAGATTTTTTCTTTTCCGGAGAAAAGTGTAAAGTCAAACAAAATTGACACAGATAAAGAGCGTTCTCAATGAATTTATTTCCTGCCTGATTGCTGACAATAGGTAGTGAGCTTGTCCCTGCTGCAGAGGGCAGCCAATATATCTGCATTCATTATTCTTCTTTTCTTAAAATGACTTCAGTTCATTCACAGTATTTTGTTTCTTAAGTGTGTTGAAAAAATATCTGAGAATTTTCTTCCTATCACCTGGTTTTTCAGACATAAAATACCCTTTTTTTAACCTAAAGGGGCAACGTGTTTAAGATATGATCACATGCTCCAAAACAAATGGGAGGCAGTTATTCTTGTGCAAGAATGACAAGCTTTACTACTTGCAGCGATGACACTGTTCCAGATTGTGCAACATTGCAGTTAGACTTTGCAACGTCCTCAAAATTTAGGGATTTTTCCAAACCGAAATTAAAGCCTACATCCAAACTGAGATTCTGTGTTTAAGAGGCTGTTGCAATGGATGGGTAGCTAGAGAGTCTAGGTGTGTGGCCTGATATGATCTGAGATAAGATAAGTTAAGATCAGATTTAGTCATCTCGTGCTGGAGAAATTCAGTCATCACAGCAGCTTAAGACACAGACGGGGGAGGTTCAAAGATATAAAAATAAACAGTATAGTATACATACATTTTGTTCCCATCATATACATGAAATACTTGGATTATTTACATGGCTGCTATTGGACATTTGTTATGAATATTGCACACAGGGTTTTGTTTTATTTGTTTGTTTGTTTTCCTGAGAGTATTTAGTATTTTCAGAGATACTGCACATTTAAGAAGAATATATTATACACAGTATAGCATAAAGGATATAAAAATGTGATTATTTGCTCAGCGGAGTGCACAGAAACCAACAGCCCTGCAGAGAGGAGGTTTGAGGTCTACATAGTAGAAATGCAGCCAGGTAGCGTGACAGCTGATCTAAGTCGAGGTTGTTTTGTGCAGCCAGGTCTTGATTATCACCATAACACAGCAATCTGTGCAGTGGTTGGTAATCTACAGTTGCTTTTACTTCCTCATGCTTCGTCTCTGCTGAGTGAGTAACCTCTGCAGGGATGAAGCTGGATTTTCTTGTCCAGTCTCTTAAACACAGAATATCAAGATCTCAGTTACAGTTCTGGTGTAAAGCCATGGAGCTGCTAACTGTTGCACAACTAACGGTATAGCTGCGTCTACTTCTTCGTCCTCTCTAAGGGCAGATTGGACGTTACAGTGTCTCACTATTGTCTCTCCAGGCACAAGAATAGCTGGTTAGCATGGTCATCTCAGTAGATATCTCTGCAAAACATAGACATCTTTGACATAATGTCAAAACTATCACTTCTTCACAGTAATATTCATTTGTACAATGTGGCTATATCCTACACACTGCAGCTTTGACTCTGACTGCTTCTTATAACATGCAGATGTCGAACAACAAATACCTCAGAAATAGCTTAATTCTTGTTTTTTTTAAATGTACTTTCAGAGATGAATTACTGAATAATAATAAACATTCCAATAAGTCAGATTTGATTTGGAAATAATAACACCATTGCAGATTTGGAAAAGCTTCTGCTTTTTGTGTCCTTAGAAACAAAACAAAACACATGCCAGGGCCCAACAGAGATTTGTGTCATTTATGTTCTGGGATGCTGTGAGTATAAATAGAAGTGTTAAAATGTTTGTGTGGTGCAGCATTAACACTCGAGCTCCTCTGTATAAGTGACTTCAAAAACTGTGCCACAATGTCCTCAACAATCAGCACACTATTCATTTATGTTGTGCGTGTGTAACAGCTCCCACCTGCTCCATGCTCCTTCACATTCGGCTAAAGACAGACGAGGAGGAGCGAAGCAGAGCGCCACATAACCTGTGAATTCATTTTAGCATCCGAGAGGCTCCACTCCAGATTTTAATAGCTGCATTCCCTCTTTGTTAATGGAGCTGTGGAGTGGATGAGTATGTTGCGAGGTAACAGACTCTCAGCCCACAACATTTTTCACATAGTGATGTTTTTGCCACCGGGTGGGCACCACCCACAGTCACCCCATCACCCCACTCCAACTCAGTCTTCTCATCTGGTGTAGTCAGAGGCACTGACTCACAGTCCATATTTAAAGCATCTGTAAGAGATCTACATGATAAGTCTTTTATTTATTTTACTGTGATTGTGATGCCATTTCATCTTTGAAAAACACCAAATTACAGTTTATGCTTGAGCATACTGAAGGATTACAGGTTGTTCTGATGTTCTTCATCTGTCAAGATTTACATTCTCACTTTTTGAGTTTTGTTGCTTCAACTTAACCATTTCCTATTAAGATTGAAGTTTATTTTGAAAAGCTGTTATGCCTGTCATGATTGGAAACCTGCACACCGACCCTGAAATACCCAAAACTGATGCTGGACCGGCACTCGTACCTACAGCGTCTTTAGGGGCACTGACCAAGTGTCGCTATCTGCAGAGTTGGGAGTGAGAACAGGTTGTCTCAGGCAATTCTGGCTCCAACACATCAAGTGTAAAGACCATTATGCTCCCAGCTCCACACAACATCTATAGGACAGGCCCCCTTTGAACTGGCAACTCATTTGCATGAATGCAAAACATCAAAGAAATAAAACATTAAAGCTGGAGGACTGCTTTGGGTTTGAAACCAAACAGTGAGCATTCTGACTGTTCAATCTCTTTTCCTTTCAGCACAAAACTAAAAACCCACCACGATGTGATTCCCATTTCCTGTCTTACTGAGTTCCCCAACGTGGTCCAGATGGCCAAGGTAGGCACACATAGTCAAACATATACTTCAGCATGTATTTAAAATGAGAAAAACTGAAAGTACTTTATCTCTTACAGCTTGTTTGTGAAGAAGTAAACGTGGACAGGTTTTATCCCGTGCTCTACCCAAAGGTAGGCACTAATCCTCATTTCTAAATAAAAGTTTCTCTGTGTAGCTACTTATCTCCACGAACCCGACTGCAAACTTCTCGTCCTGTCTTCTTCAGGCATCAAGGCTTATTGTCACCTTTGATGAGCATGTGATCAGCAACAACTTCAAGTTTGGAGTTATTTATCAAAAGTTTGGCCAGGTGAGTGCTCCTCAGAGATACTGCTCCTAATCCTTGCTTTTGAAGTCATGTGTCACTCCTGCTGAAAGTGTCCTTTTGCTTCCTGCACACAGACGTCAGAGGAGGAGCTGTTTGGAAACATGGAAGAGAGTCCGTCCTTTGTCGAGTTCTTGGAGTTTCTGGGCCACAAGATTGAGCTTCATGACTTTAAAGGGTTTGGACACATTTCATTTCAGCTTTCTCAGCAGCAGATTGAAGGGCTTTTTGCGTAATTCTCAGTAAAGCGATCCACCTCGTGTCTGTCAGAAGCAGGCCATCATTCACTTTGCTATTGATCAGAGCTGGCTTTAAATGAATCCCTGAAAAAGCGATTTAGAGTGTCCTGATATTTGTAGTGTTGCTGGAATTGTGATTGAGTAGGCAGAGGAAGTGCCTTTGGCATTTCCTCAATGATGGATGAGCGTGGATGGGTCGGGTCCTCTGAGAGCGTGCACTTATGTTCCTCTCCTAACAGCGCTTTGTTCGTCTCGTTTCTGTCTTCTCTCAGCTGTCCACCTCAATCCTTCCTTCGCCTTTAACTTGTCGTTTTTTTCTTCTCCTTTTTCTTGCTTCTGGCCTTTAAATCTCCTCCTTTTCTTCTGCAGGTTTCGAGGTGGGCTGGATGTCACTCATGGACAGACGGGGACAGAATCCGTCTACACAAGTTTCCATAATAAGGAGATTATGTTCCATGTGTCCACCAAGCTGCCTTACACAGAGGGAGACTCACAGCAGGTATGGTGACATTCCAATGATTAATTATCGGGGGAACTCATTTGTGTTTCAGGGCAGTTTTCATTACCCTCACTAATTGATTTGTAACGGCGTCTGCTTGTGAGTCGTTCATGTGTCAGATGGCAGCTGCAGCAGCTAAACCAAAACCAGAGGTTAAGGGAGTCGTTCTCACTTTCTCATTGAGAGTTAGATGACAAGATTGATGCCACTCTCATGTCTGTATGAAAAATATGAAGTTATTGGTAGTTTAATTAAGACAGGAAACAGGGGGAATAGATTCTGTTCAAACCAAAATGTAAAAATGACAAATTGACAAAGTTTTATGTGCTCTATTATTGCTTTGGCAACTCCTATGGAACAACAGACGACGATTACTGTTCCTTTTACAATAAAGGTACATTAATTAAGATAAATTTATGCTCTAATAAGCATTAACAAACAGTGAATATGTGACAACCTTTCCCCGTGTCAGTGTGTATTCTGTCCAGGTCCTCGAGCTTCCTCCCCCAGTCCAAAGACTTAATCACAACAAACCACTTAATATTTTTACTTTATGGCCCTTATTGGGAGAAAATATGTATCTTAATAGCATATTTGAAAACAGTAACAAATGTGTAAATGAACACTATTGATTAATGATTAAGGCACATTAGTATATGTTAAATATCTGTCAGTTGATGCTTTTAGGGCGCCACAGGAATGAGTTCTTAAACCAGGAAGTAAGTTAGCATGTTAGCGCCCTGGGGTCTAACCGGGTTGGTGGTTAGATGTCTGAAATAATGTCAGTGGTTAACACAAGCTTAAGAGATGTTTGTGTTTTGTTATACGACATAAAATATCTTAGCAAACACCCGAGTTGTGAGTTTTGAAGGTTTATGCGTCCTTAAAAAGGCGATTGTTTATCTTGCTGTTTACTTTATTGTTACCTTTGGACGGAGCCAGTTTAGCTGTTTGCCTGTTTCCAGTCTTTGTGCTAAGCTATCTGGCTGCTAACAATACCAACATTAGAGTGATATTAATCTTTTCAACTGACTATTGGCAAGAAAGCAATTAGACTTATTTTCCAAAATTTTGAACTATCTCTTCACCAAATTAGTGAGCAATGAAACTTCCCATGTGCTTTACAGGTGCAGTGCGTTTGCTTTTGATTTTCCACAATCAGTGCTGAGTTCTCTGCTGGCATTGAAGTGTCTCTGCTGTGGGTTTGCTGCTGAACACTTTCATCTCTCTAATGAAATGTTGCTGTGTGCATTAGTCCTCAGCTGCTCTTCACTGCCTCTTAGAGCAGTTTGAACTTTGTTACCACAGTAACCCTGCACAGACTGTCCATATTGCTGAGGCTGGAAGAGAAACAGAGAACATAAACAACACCCACATGGGATGATTCACGAGGGAACTGAAGAAAAGGAGGCAAAGTGCAGCCGTAATAACACGACATTATATCAGGAGGGAGAAGGTACGAATAAGTGTAGCCAGACGGATCTGAATGTGATCCGATTAGTGTGGATGTACGGCATTAATGGATGTCAAGTGTCTGAATCCAGCCCCACACTTTCCGAGTTGGTTTTTAAGTGTCTAACTGTCTGTGGTGAAGCTTGAGTTTGGCAGTCCATCTGCACAGAGAAAGTGGGATGGATGTTATTCAGCTATCTGGGCTCAAAGCCCCGTGTGTAAGTAAATATTAAAGCTGACAGCTAATAAGCTCAGGGATGATGCAGTAGTAACCTGGCTGCCCTGCCTCTGCAGCAACTGTTTCTCTCTCTCTGCTTCTTCTTCTGTCTTATATTCATTTTAACGAAGATATCACTTGAACTTCAACACTAAGTGACTATCCCTTTTACCACAAAGGACTGCTTGTTTCTGTCCATCAAACTGCGATCTCAGTTTTCTCTAAATTGTATTTTTTTTGCAGCAAAGCTTGTCTTCAGAAGCGCTGCAGCTATCAAGCAATTACAAGGCCATTTAGCAGCTTTGTACGTTTTGTATAAATTGACTTGCATATATTCGATTCTCTCTGTTTGAGCTGCAAAACATGTCCATTTATTTAATATATCTGGCTGCTTTGACTTCAGTAAATTATGAAAACTTGCCAGGGTCTGAAACAGATGGTTTATTGTTCTCATACGAGCAAACAGACTGCGGTTAATAGACAGATGCTGTAAAGCAATTAGACTGCTAACTGGAGAAGAATCATCCATAAATCCCAGACTAAATATTTGCTGTATTATACTGTGCACACAAGTGGTCAACCCCTGAGACTTTTTATTGCCGCAGCAGCTAGTATCAACAGGTGTGAAGTGGCTTTGTGAAATGTCTGTGCTGCAGTGTGTTAACTAGCCTGATGACTGACGGAGGGTAATCATCTGGTGCCGCTGCAGCGCAGGTGTCACAATGTTTACTGAGGCGCGCTACGAGAGCTGGGTTTATTTCTGCCAAGACTGCATGCACTGAGGAGATATTTCACCGAGCATCACCAAACTGCATCTGTTTATAAAATCTGAGATAGCTGCTTCCACTTACAGGGCATGAAATGATTGGGGTCACAGTTTCTTATTCATAGGAATCAATCTCAGTTTTAGAGGGCTCAACAGAGTATATACTGATATCTGCTAACATTTGATTGTTTGAGTGCTGAAAGCAAAACGTTTCTAAGACAGTGTTTATAACATCTCAAACTGGATATTTGCTACTGCAAAGTCCTAACTACACATATTTTATCTCATTTTTAAATTCGATTCATTTTCACCAGAAGGGAAAAAGTCCTACCGTCTCTGATATTTATGGAAAATTCAGAGTAAAGCCCGAATAATATGTTTTTTTTTTAAACCGGTGTAGCAGCCCACATTTAAGAGGATAAAGTGGACTAGCCCAGAATATATCCTGGGGTATAAAACAGGCGAGGCCAGATTTTCAGTGGTCTGGCAAAACAACTTTTCTGGACTAAATCCAGAATATCATTCCCCCCGAGTTCCCTTATTTCTAAAAAACATGGAGGTATAATCTGTATAGGAGAGATATAGTCTGATCTGTCCTAAATATTTAAATTATGATGAAAAAAAACTCTGGACATTGAAATACAGACAACAGAGTTTTATTCTGGGCAAGCCTAAACTACACCACCGGGTATGTGTTGAACTAGCCCTCTTTAGTCCTGGGTATGGTATGGGGAGGAGGGGGTATATTTTGGGCTGCCTCACCAGTACAGATTTCAGAGGGGAAAAATACTCCCAGTGTGTTGGCTGATATAGTGGATTTTTGAGCCAGAATAAAAATAGACCTTTTCCATCTGGATTCTGCACAAATTTTGTGCAGAATCCAGTTGTTTTCTTATACAATTTACTTACCAATATCATACCAATATGCATATCCACCAGGTTGTAGGTCTGCGCTGTCTAAAGTTCCTTGGAAAAAGGCAATAAGCTGACAACATAAATTCATATTCCAGCAGAGGAAGAAGGTGTCTTTATTGCTTGGCAACAACAAGTTTGTTTTAAAAGATATTGCTTGGATAAAGATCCTATACTTGGGCACAGTTGCTCTGTGCTCTCTCAAGTTCATAAGTGTCCTTTTGGCAATACTTTACGCTTTTTTGGCAACCAGGGAAATGCAGCTATTCAGCAGTAATTATTTAGGCTGCTGACAGTCAGCCATCTGCAGAATCGTACACCATTTCTGTTTGACTTTGCAGTGCCTCCGCTTTTGTTCAACTCATTTCCACACCATCAATCATCAATAGCCTTTGAAAGCTTGGGCCTAAAATGCTCTACACTTGTCATGGCTACAGTAAACGTTGTAACTGTTCGCATGAAATACTGCAAGGGATCAACGTTGATTGAAAAAAACAAACAGATAAAGTGCATTTATGGGGACCTATAGATAAGTTACTACTAGGTTTGTTAATGTTGAGTATAGACCATCATAGATTTCATGCATATTTATGAGTTTTACAATTTTATATGTTTTTATTTATTTGGTTAAAGTTATCCAGATATATCTTATACAGTGTGTTTAAACTAAGCATAAAAAGATTTACATGTTATTGGTGTAAAACCAGGGTTTCATACATCTCGGAGAAGAGGTTTTGGACTCCAGGCCTGGACTATATTTACTCCCAGTCCATCCTTCAGTGCGACTCCTGGAAGTGATTCTGTGTCGGGCTCGCTGTTGTGATTCTCTAACTGGTGATTTGTGATGTTTCCGCTGTAGTTAGTTCTGTTTATCTGTGCCTTCCAGCTGCAGAGGAAGAGGCACATAGGCAACGACATCGTAGCCATCGTGTTCCAGGAGGAGAACACGCCCTTTGTCCCGGACATGATCCAGTCCAACTTCCTGCACGCGTATGTGGTGGTGCAGGTGGAGAACGCGTGTACGGACAACGTCACCTACAAGGTTGGTTCCAAAGACGGCAGAAGTAGCAGTCAAACCCATTTCAGATTGCAGCGTTTCACAGCTCCTGCTCACCTTCTTCCTCCTCCAGGTGTCTGTGACAGCGCGGGATGATGTACCTTTCTTTGGACCTGCTCTGCCTGACCCTGCCATCTTCAAAAAGGTCAGCAGTCACACAAACGCAATTCCCCTTTACAAGCAGACATGATAAACCTTCATTCTCTCCTCCTCATCTTCCCTGTGTTTACCTTCCTCAGGGCCCTGAGTTCCGGGAGTTCCTCTTCACCAAGCTCATTAATGCAGAGTACGCCTGCTACAAGGCTGAGAAGTTTGCCAAGCTTGAGGTGAGAAAAGTGTAGCAATGCCAACTGCGCCCTCGAAGTGTGAACACCTGTCATGTGTGTGTGGGCGTGTGTGCATACTTGAGCACACATCTGCTGGCATAGGTGTGCATCCTGTTGGCTGCGTTTTTGATAGGAAGTGACAACCAGCGCTGGAGAAGCTATGCTTTGAAAACATAGCTTGGCAAGCTACAGGTTACTTAATGCTGGAAGAAGCTGAGCTGCAGTAAAGCTACCTGAGGGAAAAATGTAATTTGGGTAACTAAAGATAGTTCGAAACAAGTAGTTAAACTTTCTGGAAGAAAAATGATCAAACTGACAATGCAGCATGCTGTTACATTAACCTCAGGTGGGAAACAGCAATCCAACCTCATGCATGCGTTAGCCTGAGAAGTGATTCTGGCTCAGCTATTTATAGGACTAGATTGACTGCAGACACCTCAGTCTGCAAACACAGGTGATTATTCAGTAAATGCTCGGTGATTATCAAGAAAGATCAGATAGTATAAGCGTCAAAACACATCATGAGAGTATATAGTCGCCTATGACTGGGACAGCTAACGGTCATTTTAACTTTATGTCAGGAAACCTTAGGGATGAAATACAAAGCAAGTTTGACAGAGCCGGGATTTCTTTGCATTAGCTGAAACTCCAGCCAGAGATTGACTGATTGATTTATACTTTTTGGTGTTAAAAAACAGAAAAAACATCCTTGAATGTTTAGTCAAACCCAGAGGTTAACACATGAAATGCAGTACTTTTTTCCAATGTTGTGTTAAGATAATACATACAATCACATCAATCTAAATACAATGATTATGATTGCAATTCTTAACACGACTTATTCATTTACAGTTTTTATAAAATATAAATAGACTTCATTATACAAATGGACATCACAAGTCCTATACTAAACTCCAGAGGTACTGCTTAACCCTTTCCTTATATACTCCTCTGACTGTCTGATGCAGAGAGGAAGATCTTTCCATATGCCGACGCCAGTATAGAAGAGTGAGTTTCTCGCTGTGCTCTTCACCCTTGAGATAATGGGTACCACAGCGGTGGTTATGTCTTTCTTAAGATTTCTTCCTCAGGCTCTGTGTGTATTCCCATGAAAGAGGTTTCATGGCCATTTGTCAGCTGTCATTTGACTCTGGATTGATCACGTGCCATGTACCTCTCTTCTAATTGCCCATCATTAAGTGCCCTCACAGGTGCCCTCACAGGAGAGAAAATGTAATGAAGTGCCCATTAGGGTGCCTGTAAGCCACTGCATGCAGCTTTTGTCCTGCTTAGCAACATATTCAAACCAATGCTACATACTTTATATGATTACTGTTGGACTAATGTTATTATCTGCTGAATTAAACCACTTGCCAACCGTATGTGACATTACAATACAGCTGTGCTAGCTTCTTTAAACGTCTCTTCATATGTGTTCTTAGATTTGTGCTTGATGTGTTTGAAGTGGATTGTGTTTATTCTTTGCTTACAAAGCTAGCTAGCAAAAATGTAGTTTTTGTCCGTGAAATGAGTCAGTGTCATGGATCTTTTGTGATCCTTCTTCCTCAGGCTGACGTTTATTCATGATGTCTCTATTTTCACTGAGCAGTTTTTGCACGCATACACTACATAAAGGTTAAAGGTCAAATGTGCGAGGAAAAAAAGGGGGCACATGGCTGGTTAAAGGGAGTTCAATTACAGTAGAGAAAAAAATGTCAATCCTTTTGTTGTATTGCACAAAACTGTAGTTTCAGCAGATAACGACACAAAAATGGTTCTAAAAAAAAGGTGATTTAACTCATTGAAACACTGCAAATATGAATGTAGTTTAACTACCACAAAGCTTCTGTAAAATGTAGTTTTGGTTCAGTTCACTGCTCGACATAAATTTACCGTCATCTAATCCTTCTGCAACAACAACTCTGCAACAATGCAAATGAGCTCTAGTGCTGCTGTCTGTCATCCTGCTGTGGTGCTGTCGTATAATTTTATGAGTGCCACTCACATCCCTTCATTCAAAATGATGAGCTAACCCGAGTGCCAGTGTTGGTATCTGTGCAGACTGACTGTGTTGTTGTTGTCAGGAGCGAACACGCTCGGCCCTGCTGGAGACTCTGTACGAGGAGCTGCACATCAACAGCCAGTCTATGATGGGTCTGGGTGGAGACGAGGAGAAGCTGGAGAACGGGGCGGGCGGAGGGGGAGGAGGCTTCTTTGAGTCCTTCAAGGTACGGCCCCGTCCTCCTTTTAACCAGACGCACCGGTAATCTGCAACTCCACATGCATGAGAGAGAATGGTTATGACTGCAGAAACTTTAAGGATGCTTTTTTCTTCCCTCCCCTGTCTCTTGGCTGGGATTCTGGGTATTCACACATGAGAAAACAAAGCACAGAAAATTTTCAGTATCTCAAAGGACCAGTCCTGTGGCATTTGATTTCCTCACTTGGCTGCGACTGCTGAACTCGGTGTGTTTTCACATGATGGTGTGGTTTTTGAGGCTGTGGAGCGCCCTGTTGTGAATGAAAGGCACTTTCTCTGACTGAGTGCTCCATCAATGACCATTAGGGTGGTGGAGCGTAGCCTGGCTGCTGAGGCTCGGCGGGAGGAGCTGTGATTGTGTGTGCCTGACGAACGACTTAATGACCCCTCATTAGGGAGCTGATGATGCAGTTTGCATGTGTCCCCATGGGAAGCGTTCCCTCGCTGTTTTTCTCTTCTCTCTGTCACCAGCTAGTTCTCTGCCATCTTATCAGTCACTGTCTCTAGATCCATTTATCTCCATACAAGCACACACTTCCTCTGTATAAATGTCCTGTTTCCACAAACCTCTGTCTCTGTTTTCTCTCTACCTGCCTCTCTTCCTCTCCCTCAAACCTCCACAAACACATCTTCCTCTGTCTAACTGCGTAGATTCTGCTGCCTCCTACTTTCTCTCCCTCTCTCACACCGTGCCTCATCTTCCTCTCCCATGACACCAAACCCCACTATAGATACTTCATGCTCCTCCACCAAAAAGCCTACACTCTCCTCGACTTTCTGTGAACCTGCTATTTTTTTCATGCAGCCTCTCCCTCCTGCCTGTTGACCTGCACTGCCCCTAAGTGTTCAGAAATAGTCCTGCACACACACACAAACCACTTCATGTGCACACAAACACACACATGTCCGTATACACACATCTGTGACCTTAGAGGTTCAACACATTTATTCCAAAATATTCAGACATATTTAAGCCGTCAAACTGACAAAACGCAGATTGTACTAAAATAATGGGTCAAATCTTTTATAAAAAGTTCACATTTGTGAGAATTTTTTGACATTGTGTTGAATACATCTGGATTTATAAAGTAGTTATGGCATACATGAGTGAACATATAAGTAATAGGCCTTTTTCACAGCTTACATTTTGACTTGAAAACACAGGTGTCACTTTTGATAAGTTCTACTAAAGGTGGATTCTGTGATTGTAATCCAGTACAATATTGTTAAATTTAGTAGATATTTCCTCACGGTGTTCATACACAGCTGTGGTTACGTTTATGGGAAACAAACAGATGCCCCTTTTCCACCAAACTAGCTCTGGTCCCATTCAGCATTATAGGAACTTTGGTGCTGTTTAGCCAACAAGTCTGCGTTTACACCATTTTTTTAGCATAATCAAGTGTAAACAGAGGGTATAGATTGCACATTGCATGAATTAACTGCACACTTTTGCTCTGTAATTATAGACATATGTTTGTATCCAACAGTGGCCAAAGTTGGGCACTCATTGAAATTGAACATTTCCTCTCAACTTATTGTTATTGGAGGATATTAAAAGGCTTTTACTTTTGGCAGATTTCAGGGGTGGTCTGTGCCACCCCCCTAGACACGCCCCTGTTATCCAAAACAGTACAAACCAGTTTATGATAAAAATTCATAGAAAACTATTACGTTAAGCAATCCATCCTGTCTTTCCAACCTGTACAATAGAAAAAAACCTGCTGTTTCTTTTCTTCCAGCTAAGAATAAACTTTTCAGCTTCAAACCAATTTATTTTAGTGAGAAATGCTGGAAACAGCTCAAAATAAGGTGCTTGAACTAGAACAAAACCAGTTCCATGTTGGTGGAAAAGGGGTAAAAGAGACTTGGACTCATGCACAGGACAGGAGAAATAAGTATAAAGACAAAAGCGGTGGGTGCTGGGTTCAAATATACATAATCTCTCTCCAGAATCCTCCTATAAACTGTCCCAGTTAGCCATGACGATCACCTGTGCTGTTACTATACTGACATTTTAAAATGTCTTCTGTGAAAAAGGCTTCTGCCAGCAAATTTAGTGAATACAGAACCAATCTGTGCAATAACAAAGTATTAACTATCATTCAGCGTCACATACATGTGGTATATAATGCTCTGAGAAATCAGTCAGTGTGTTGCGTTTCCACACATTATCTAAAGTGGCTCCACTGACAGTATGTCCTCGTTTCTCTCTGTAGCGGGTCATCCGCAGCAGAAGCCAGTCTATGGACGCCATGGGCCTCAGTAACAAGAAGTCACACACAGTCTCCACTAGTCACAGTGGCAGCTTTACCCACAATCCCGCAGAGAGCCCCAAAACCCCGGGGATTGTAAGTAGCCCGTTCTGGTTCCCATGATGACCACCAACACATACACTGAGGAAACAGTATATCCACACCACTCACACTACAGGCCGCTCTGTATTAGGAGCAGCTCTTTAGTAAATGACTCCTGTTTGCACATTGTATCACTTTACTGTCACCAGTTTGTTCTCATCCAAACATTCACTTTCATTCCTGACATTTTAAATCCACTCTTGCTTTATACTAAAGCGGCTTTCATTGATTACCTTTTTCCATTTGCAGCTCATTAACGACTGTTTTTTTGTTTTCTGTTTGGATTATTAACAACATTTCATGTATTCTCATCCGTTGAGAGACTCTTCATCGCCACATCGTGGCAGTTAGACATCCAGGAGGATGTTAAACGTAGATCAGTGGAAAAGAGTGATTGTGGAGTCTAGCCTGACTCTTGAAGTGAGCTCGGTGTAACAGCTGTATGACTACCCAGACTCCCTCCCTCCTTACTGTGCTTTTGTAATGACTGTTCACTCCTGTAAATGTTAGACCTCTCCACGCAGCCCTGTATTTGTGCATGTGTGGCTGCAGAGTATGCATGGCAGAAGCCATAAATGCAACACCGTCCTGTTTGTGTCTCTTTCCAGATGGGGTTAATTACGTTTCAACTCTCGAATTTGGTTCCTGAAAGTATTTTGAATGAAATTAAACCCATCTCTGAAGGACACATTTTTCTAAAAAGCTACCCGTTTGGATTTTCCCAGCCCTCTTTGCCCTTTTCCTCCCTCTGAATGCATCAGCAAACAACCCTGCAACCCTCAGGGCAGAAAACTGCCGACATGCCTGCTACCTCGCTGGCACTCCATCACCTGCTGTGCCCTCCTGTGTTGGGACTCCAGTCTGCTCTTAAAAACCTCCGCGCTATTTCCTTAAAACCATGTCTCCTGTATTAAGTCATGCTGCGAGCTCCTTTTCAAGCTCTTTTGCACCTTGCTGTTTAAATTCTTTGTGCCGTGCGCATGTTTTCTTATGATGTGTTCTTTTCTTTTCCTCCCTCCTTACTTTTTCAATCTATCACTCCTTTCTCTCTCTGTGCTTCCCTTGCCCTGTCTTGTGTTGCTCAGTCATTGCTTGTTCCAGGGAAAAGTCCCAGTAAATATGGACGCCGAGGCAGTGCCATAGGGATAGGAACAATAGAAGAGGTTCATGTATATTTCTCACTTCTTGTTTCTGTCTTTGGTCTTCACTTTGGTTTTATGTCTCATGATGTAAATGTGCAGTTTATAGTTTAAAATGTGCCTGTTTTAGTGGTTGTGAGAGGTTTTCACTTATACAGGTGTCGTAGATATTTGTTTAATTGTAGTTTTTTATTCTAATTTCACTCATTCATACAGCAGCACAACCCATCATTCATGCGCTACAGTGTAGCTTCACGGACTGAGGGATGCTATGAGTCATTCATCTTATAAAACTCACTGTGATATAAATTGCTTTAACAAGTAGATGATTTATTTTTAGATTATTCAATTTCCTTGGTTCATGCGTTCCACTGCAGCTTCATGCTTGAACTCCTTCACGTCATTTTACTTTTAAATTTGTTCTAAAAAGAGAAAAGTGAGACTTTTGTAAACTCCCACTTGTGTTCTCATACACAGTCACTCATTGATGAATCATCCTGCATCTCGAATTAGAAGTCTGTACCAAAACATTTTGGAATTTAAGCAAGTCACCTCCACAGTCTGACCTCAGTACCTAAAATAAAAACAGGATGCTTGTCAGCTTCTTAAATAATAAATCAGCTAAAATAGATTATAGATCCATTAATCAGTTCCTGCAGAATATATCAATCCATCAGCTCATAATTACTTTCACAGCACATTTCCACATCTTCCACTTCAGTATCCCACTGTGTCATGTACTGTATATGGTTTATACTGTTGTTGTGAAAACTATCTCCATAGCGTGTGTCTGACTTTCCTCTCCCTGCCCACCGTCAGTCATTGATCATTCCTGGGAAAAGCCCAACCAGGAAAAAGTCTGGTCCCTTCAGCTCCCGCCGCAGCAGCGCCATTGGCATCGAGAACATCCAGGAAGTCCAAGAGAGGAGGTGAGAGCACAGAGCGAAGCCGGTCGGCAGGCAGTGGGCAGTGAGGAGAGAGTAGTGTCGCAACAGATGGAAGCAAGGACATTAAAATGAGGAAATCAGTCACTAGCTTGTTGTAATCAGGAGGGTGGACTACCAATGCCTCACGTTATTTGTGTGCAGAAACATATTTGAGGTGAGGCTGCTCAGAAAATGTGCATGCATAGTTAAATGTGAAACTTGCGTGGGAGTAATATTGCATCAGGAAAAACATTATGATCCATATGTTTATATGTAAACCTGCAACAAGCTCTGCTACCATTGACTTTAAGGGCAAAATGAGAACAATAAATCAAACATATACAGGCTTAGAAACATGTAACAATAACATGTGGAGACGCCCACACAATCCATGTGGATATAACCTACTGCCTCCCACTTCCATTGTGTTTGTGGGATTAAACTGGGCCTTTCATTTCATGTCATGTCTGTGATGCAGCAGTTCATCAGTGCATCACTTCAATGAGGAAATATTGGACGGGCACTCAAAGAGCGCAGACCCCAAGGTCATGCCCCATCTGGCAATGTTGTTAAAGTGCTAAATATTTTAGCCACCCCATGATTAGCTCCAAAATTTAAGGGGTTCCTCATTGGACCATGCTGCATCCAAATGACATATAGATAAGCCAAACCAAAAGCTCCCAGCAGAGGTAGCATTTAAAAAAGCCTCTACTTCAGATCTTACAACACATTTCCAGAGGATATGAAGTTTTTTAAATAAGTGAATTTACAGTATTATCACGTGTTAATCTCCATCCCTGTCCTGAAGCCGAGAGGTGTCACCCAGCACCCAGAGGACGCCGGAGGGCTACCACTTCTCCCAGGAAAACAAGTCAGACAACTCCTCCAATCACAGCTCTCCAGAATTCCCTGCTACTAAGAACAGGTGACTATTATTTAAATTAATCATTATATATTATTTGTATTATATTCACATACATTTTAGAGGTTCCTGAATGCTGATGAAGTTAATGTGCACTGTGTTAAACAACAGCATTACACTTACACTCGCGCATGCATGACTATTGATTTCGATATAATATGATTTTATTTTTATTTTCTTAGAAATGAGAAATATTGAGCATACAACTGGATAATTTAGATTTGTTGTGTGATCATTTTTCAAACATTTACTACTTTTTTGTTTTCACAAAGAATTACCTGTTTTTGGATTCTTTGAACACCACAGAGGCTTGTGAGAAAAATTAAGCAATTGTTAACCAAAATGATTTTGAGGGTAAAATATTCTTTCCACTTGAACTGATATGATATGCTGTAAGTTTTGGTTAAGTATTGCTCAGCCTCAAATAGTGCTTATTTGGAGGGTTGCATTAACTACTGAAGAGCTTAAAAGATTACGCAACCTGAGACAGATACAAACACAATGCTGCCTCTTTGCTTAAAGTGCTACCCGAGGCCTGTGAAATGAAGATGATGACTTAATCCGACTTTTGGAAGGAAAAGTAATGAACCCAAAAATAGAAATCAATCATTTTTGATTGTGCTGCACAACTAAATTCAGCCAGCATATTGAAATCACAGGCGTTTGAGCGGTCAGAGTGACCCAGGTGTGCAGTTTGGCGATGTGTTGCAGGGCGCCGTCCATCCCCGAGGCTCAGGACCTTTCCCGCTCCTCGTCTAACGCCAGCAGCTTCGCCAGCGTAGTGGAGGAGCACGAGGCGGAGGACGAGTACGACACTGGACTGGTGGGTGGAGAGCTAAGTCATGATGAACGTGCAAACATGCACGCCACTTCCCCAAAACCAAAACAGAAACGTGACATATTTAATATTAGAGAAATATATTCCACATGCTGCCTAAACTATTGAAACAAAGAATGAGGAGAGATTGATGGATTTCCTAAATCCTAATGATGACAGGTGTCAAAATATATTGCATAGTAATCCATATTAAAGTCCGGGGAAAGCAAAAATATATATGTGATCTGAGTTTTCCACACCACAGACAGATGTGTCATTAAACACCCAGCCAAATTTGCATGAGAAAAGAAACACGGAGGAGTATACAATAATGGTTTATTTTTAGGTAAAAAAAGCCACTGTCAGTAAAGATACTTATATAGTGTTGAGGGCAGAGTAATGATAAAAAAGCTCCAGTGCATCATCGAGCCATGATTTTAGACGCGCCCAAAAATTCACAGAACACAGAAATGGAGAAAAACTTTTATGGTCTAACTCCAAATTTCAGTCACCCTTTCAGCTCATATTTTGTACCTTGTGAAATATGTTTTCATACAAATCTCTGTTTTGACGTTACCCAGACTTTAATGTCTAAGGAAAAATGCAAATACCGTCACGCAGTTGAGCTGTCGTTATGATTGCGCTTGTCCTTGTTATACATTGTTGGTAAAAACTAACTTCTGTTCCCCCTCCGACAGGAAAGTGTGTCATGTGTAACGCCACTCAAGGGAGAGTCATTCGTGTACAGCTCTGCAGCGGAGGACGGTGCCTGCAGTCCCAGCCAGGGAAGTTTTCCAGGTGAGTTTGGCAGAGAGGGGGTCATATTACTGGGTCAGTGACAGCCTGGAGGTGTGAGGACCAAAGGTTTCACACAAACAGAGTGTCTGGGGAAAGGATGTAAGAATAACCTCTCCGCTTCCCGAGCAATTAATATGGGAGCACCGGTGAGTGATGAACTTCACCTCTGCTGCACCAGCGGAGCTCCCTGCCAGCACCAGAAGGCTCTGCTCAAATTAATGAAGTATAGCTGCCTAAAAAGTGCAGCATCGCAGACTTATCTGTGATTCCCACTCAACTTCTGTTATGCAGCACACTCTGTTTTTTGGCGTTTTTTTTTCTTTCTGATGATTCATTCTGAACCGTTAATCTTTTGCATGCTGGGATATCCTTTTTAGTCTAGAACAGCTGGCAGCATTATGTGCTTGAGTTTATTAACCGTGACAGCCACGCATCTGCCGCCTCCCTCCCAGCAGCTTCTCGTCTTCAGCAGCAACCGGACGGAGTGAAGACATCAGAGCCGAAAGGGACAGACAGTCGGCCCAAGACAGAGCGCCCCTCGCAGGAGCACAAGTCCTCATCGGTGAGACAAACTGCTTGTCATCAGTCATTAGGTGACACTCAGATGGTTTTACTCCAGGTTTTACAAGGTCGCCCGCAAAGGATGTCATTTATTGAGCAGAAAGGCCAAATATTCAATACTTTCAGCACAAATGTTTTTTTGTTTTACGTTGCATCTTTGGCTTTTAACATGTCACCTTGAGTTTTGGGAACGTGTGATGGGTCTTTTTTTACATCAACAAGACAGGTCAGTACATCAACAGGACGAGACGAGAGTCTGCAGCCGTGCTGGCGGCTCTGTGAGGCTGTAGATGGGCACAGCCGAGCTCGAGCTAAATGCTGTGGCACCAGGCTTACATAATTCAAAATGACAATGCTCACATGCTGATGTTTCAAAGGTATAATGTTGTTTACCATCTTAGTTTAGTGTGTTATTATGCTAATATTTAATAATTTGCACTAAAAACAGAGTACAGCTGAGGATCATGGGAATATTTGGTCAACCAAAGAACAGGACAAAAGAAATTTTGACCCAGTGGTGGCGCTAGATGGACAGTTAAAAGATAACCAAAGTTGTTATAATTCGTCCTGAGGTATGGAAGAAGTAAAGGCCAGATAAGAGAAAAAATAAGAAAAAGAGAGAAAGAAAAAAAACATTATTTACTTAAAGAAAAAAGTTGAAATGATGAGAGTAAAGTCAACTTTTTGTTCATTTTATTCTCGTCATTTTGACATTTTACTCGAACTGCATAATGGAAAAAAGTCCTCCTCTCATTATTTTTTTCTGGCCCTAATCCTCTTCCATACTGAGGCTACATGGTTGTCAGCAAACCATCAAGCAGCAACGTCAGACACTGAAAAATGAACGTAGAAGTGCCAAGAACTGCAGTTCCTCAAACGGCCACTTGAGACTGGCTCCAAAAGTGAGTCAGTCCTCAGTGACCCCCATGTTAAAACATCCAGCTAACAGACATTAACATGTTTACAGCCTGGTGCAGAAAAAAGTTTTGGTATTTGCAGCTAATTTCCACCTTCAGGACATTTGTACATGGCGTTATTTTCATTTAACCCACCTGTTAGAATGATATGAATACAAAATAAATGGCCTTATTGTGTCACTCTTCACACCATGTAGCCTGTGTGTCTTTTTAAAAGAGGATTTGAAAATGTGAATGACACTTGTCGGACATGAAACCAACCATTTGCTGATCCAGACTCAATAGTCTAACAATGACTCAGCCTTCAGTACTAATGTCTGTTGAACTGAATGGTGACCTTAAGCTTAAGTCTAGCTGAATAGTGGATTTGGCGAATCGTGACACCGCTGGTTACAAGGTTACTGTGAAGTTTCTTTTGTTGATATTAACTGAGCCATCTTCTCTCCACGACTCTATGCAGAACTGTTAGCCACACTCCTGATCACTGCATCGACGTCCATTTTCAGGTAAGATGTAATGCTTTGTCTTCCCCTTTACAACATTTCTTTTGCTTTCTTGTCACATTTAACCTGATTCTCCTTTATGTTTGTCTCGTTTCTCCTCCTTTGTCTCAGCATTCCCATAGGAGGCATCTTTTGCCAAAATGAGCCAAAGGCATGTGAACTCCACCACTGAGGCAGAAGAGGAGCGGACTTCGAGGCGGGATCAAGACACCGACAGATCTTCCTTTGTATGTTTGGCATGGATCTGCTGCCTGTCCCGACAGACACACAGCTCCATGGACATGTATCGCCCTCATTCCAGCTCCATGTGGAAACTCCTTAAACGCTCAAAAGGAAAAGGTAAAAAAAAGCCTCCATGCCCATGCAGCATCAGTCGTGACTGTCATCCGTCAGCGGGCTTAGCAGGATAAATCTGTCTGCCTGCTCATTCTTCAGGCCAGTAAGCTCTGAGACCTGATTCTTACTGTAAACACTCAAATAGTGTGTGTCCTCTTCAGCAGATCAGGATTTGAAACTGGGGTTTAATCTTGTGACTAAAAGAGTGAAGAATCAAACAGCTGGTGTTCGTTTAGCTTGTGAAACAGTCTATAGAGAGGAGAGTTGCACTAGAGAGGGAAATGTTTTTTTAATGTCAACCTCACACCCCACTGTGATAATGTACATGGGTTAAACTTTAATGTACCGTGTGTTTGGCTGTCTGTCGGGCCACTTTTTGTGTTTTATTGATGATCTATTCTTCTTCTTCTGAGTATTCTGCAGTGGATATTTGTCATGTTTTTACGACAGCTTCGGTAAATCTGTCATTGTTGTTGGTGGCTGTGATAGCATCGTCGTCCTCTTAGGTGGGGGAAGGTTTGAAATATACCACGGAAAATGCATCTGCAATTTTCTCTAATCAGAGTTTTATTGTACCGCAGTACATCTGTAGAAAAAAAGGAATATTTTAACATATGTAGACGATGCTAAAGGCGTAATTACTGTAGTGGCCCAACCAGCAACATGCATCCTCAATCCACATTTCAAGGTACTGCTGTTAAGACCTTTGTCTCCAAAACTCTGTCACACACCACTTGTTGATTTGATGTCTGTGTGCAGGTGTGTGTATACAACGGTACTGTGCATGGTGTAAATCTGCTTGCCAAAAACCTCCTCCTGCGTACACCGGTGCCATGCTTGACATAGAGGTGTTGTCCCTGTGATTTGTGTTTTATTGAAAACCAGCCGACATCTCCAGATGCAGTGCACATTGCTGATCGAGAGCCAAATGCCACCGTTTAGTTTCCTACTTTATTTGTAAAGTGTAACATTATGTACGTGACCGAAGCACTACATTTTCAGTTATTCCGAAATGCTGATTTTGAAAAACCTGATTTGATGCCGAATATGAATTACACTGTGACTCGTCTTGAAGTTGCCTTTCCAATGATTGTGTGGCGGGAGCTGCTTTGAAGGAGGGTCATATTTAGAGGGCACTGCGTCGCCAGCAGGCTTGAATGTAAAACAAGGCGGACGTGTATTTATTTACACACACCTGCCACAATGAATGGTGATACTGTGTCGACTCCTGACAACAGAAAAGTCTGAACAGCTCACCTGTCCTGAGCGGGGAGGCGTTTTGTCCTGTCAGTTTATTATGAAGGAAAAAACTGATACATGGAGTTGTTTTATTTCAGCGATATGACTGAAGCAGACATGAGATTTGTTGTCGAGGGTGAATAAAAGACAGCATTTACACTTTGTTAAAGTACAAAAAGTTTAAGACACTGGACCAAATGCAAAACAGCCTATACACTGTACCCATCAAGCTGCTAATAGCTACAATCATAACATTTTGCATTTGACTTTACAGAAATATGGCATAGAAAACATATAAAGATACATTTTTGTGTACTACAGCCCTTTAAATTGATAAAAAGAAGTGATTTGAAATGAAATGGTTTTCCTCTGGACTTGGGAAATGCTTGAGTAGATGGAGTGCGCCCTCTTGTGGCTCTGTATTATTATAGCACATCACTATGTGGTTCCATTCATCTAACTGTGCTTGCACTGTATGCCAACGGCCGGCCCAAACCACAACAAGATTGGGAGCGAATCTTCTATGTGCTTGATTCAAATGATTGTATTTATGTTATTGTCGACAGTCTGCTTCAGCCCTTGTTCAAAAGACATGTTTGTAAATATTGCTTTACATCCTTTTTGTAAATAAAGCCAACAAAAATGTTTAATAAAGATGAAGATGCATAATAGATCACGTCTGGGGTAATTCTTCCTAGATGTTGAAAGTGGCATTTTCTGCAGAATGATTGATCACAAAATGAAGCGTTTCATGATTAATGTAAGGCTTTGATATGAAAGATATCTCTTCCAGTGTAAAGTTAAGTCAAGGTGCTATTCTTTTCTTTCAAAATCTATTATTCTGCAACCCCTTTATCTGCCTCTCTAACGTATCTACACCCACTGTTCAGTTTTCATTCACATCTCCAGGTTCCACCACTTGAAGTCAAACATTTCCCTGCGGACGTTGGAGCCACAGTGCACCTCTCCCAGCAGCTTGTGGTAGGAGGCGAAGTCGTCGATGAATGTGCAGCTGAGGCCCAGGCCCTCCATCAGGCAGCACATCTCCGCCTCCAGGGCACAGCGTCCCTTCACCTTGGGGCCGAAGGGCTTCGGGATGCCCAGATTCTTCCCCAAGACAATCATGTTCACCTGGAAACAGATGTGGCAGATTTGTGCTATCGGATTCACTTACTGCATGCTTTAAAGCAACCATTTAAAACCGATTACAGTGTCTGAACCCACCATGTCAGGGTAGTAAGCCACCGCTCTGTATTTGGTCTCAACCTCGTCCTCTGCCTCTAACTTGAAGAGGATGGGCAGGTCGATGATGTCCTCGTCGTCCAGGCCCAGCTCTCGCTTCAGCACGTCTCTGTTCCAGTCGATGCAGCTCTGGGGAGCAGGGCAGAGAAAAGGACATCATCAGTTGCACACCACACATTTTAAAACTCATTTTTGCTCATTATATACTTTAATCTTGGTCCGTCTCTTACAAATAGCAGTTATTTTAACCATAAATGTGTTTTACACAAAATAAGCAATAAAAACACTAAATGAAGCAGTATGCCATGTGCTACTACTCAAGATAATCTTTTTTTCCTGCTACTGTCTGGAGGTTAAACGTACTTTATGTGGCCAAAAGTGTGTGGACTCTTCTGCTTAATAGTACATTTAGCTCCCTCAGACACATCCACTGCTGAAAAGTCCTTAAAATCACCCATACAGGAGCCACATCTGTCGACAAACTCTGTTACTTGACAGGGAGGCATCTTTCCAATAAGTCAATTTGTCAAATGTTTGTTCTGCCTAAATATTATTATTATTATGTCCCAATCGCAGTCTCCAGTCCCAGTCTCCTCCCTGAGGCCTAAACCCTGAACCCTCACAGATTTAACTGACGTCACCTGGTAAGTGCTTGAGTGCAAGAGGCTGCAAGGGTAAGAAAGTGTATAAATAGGAATGGGACACAACCCTGTGTCAACATATCACATCACCTTGATGATGCTAAAACATGGTATGCACAATTTGGGGTTTTAAGACTTTTTATTTGACCACTTTTACCTTTATGACAGAAGCAATCAAGGGTAGTTCTTTATGTATTCATGCAAATCAGCATAATTAAGCAAAATTTGAAAAAATCGTTGATAAATAAACCAGGCGTGTGATATATCTTACTGTACGCTTTATTTCCTCTGATTTCATGTGGGGTTTTTTATGTCCCATCTGGAATCACTGCTCATGTTTCTGTGTAACTTTAATATTCCAGGCTGAACACCCATTCTCCAGCCCTGCTTGTTTACCTTTTTTAATGCCTGCAGGCTTCCCCTGATAACCACATGTTTTAACATCATAACGCTAGGAATTGTGGGTATTTCCCTCAGGCAAAGTCTGCAGAAATGCAGGCTTACTGAAAGCGTGCAGAAAGAGCTCGAGATGTCTGCAAGAGAGCACTCAATCACTTGACAGTTTGACAGTGGCAAAGCCCTAAGCCCTCACGGAGTTCCCAAGGAACGAGCCTCATAGTCTGAGATTGGTATTGGGCCTTTATGTGCTGTTAAAATGAGTGATAAACACCGAGGAGCAAAAGCTGCTCACTGTGAAGTAGGCTGGACAAACTCATAGAGCAGAGTCGCCGAGTGCTGAAGCACAGCGTGTGGAAATACATCAATAGTTTGGAACTTGGTAGAGAGAAGACAAACTACTTATGGAGGAAACATCAGTATGAAAGTGTTCATCAGAAGCATACTGTACAAAATCTGGCTTGTAAAATCTGATTGTAGAGCTTCGGTTCCTGAATTCATGATGCCATCTGTAAAGTTTGGCATTGTCTCCGGCTCTCAGTATTTGGCTTAATTCCAACTAAGGGAAATCCTAAAGCCACAGCACCCTGAACCCCCCACGTCCTACACCTTTGGGATGAACTGAAACGCTGACAGTGTGCCAGGGCTTATCGCCAACATCAGTGCTCGCTCTCACTATCGCTCTTGTGGCTGAAAGGGAACAAATCCCTGCAGCTGGGTTGCAAAATCCAGTGGAAAGCCTTCACAGAGAGTGGAGGCTGTTATAGCAGCATATTAGCTTAGGAATGAGATATTCAGCAATAAGACTGTAATGTAGTAAATGTAATATCCATGTGTCCATATACTTCTGGCCATAAAGTGAGGATTATCATAACTTCAAAACAGGAAGACAGATTCTCTGTTTGGATTTCCACCAATTGAACTAGTTTTTCCATCATCTTTCTAGAGTCTAACCCTCCAGTCCCACTCACCTGTACGTAGTTGTTTTCAGATTGGAGACATTCATCATTAAGTATCTCATCCACTGTTATTGGTTCTTCATCTTTAAGACCTGTTTGGAAGTGTTTTACAGAGTGTTAATAATGATTTGATGAGTTTGTTCATTGCTACAGAGATTACACTGTTAGAGAAGGACCTACCCTCAAACAGTTTGGCCTCTCCGTGTCCATCGTTCTTTAAGCCTCTGAATAGTTTGTAGCCGGCATCTGGGCTGGCCAGCAGCAGCCGGAAGCCCTGTGCACAGAAGCACAACAGACAAAGATAACACTGGCTGTCCTGTTGTCCTGAGAGCTCATACAATCCCACACATATCAGCATCATCTGCTAACAGCTAGCGTCTTCTTGTCTTCTAGCTATTTCATACTTTGGTTAAACTGGGAATATTTACCTTTCTGTCAGGTGCTGGAACAAAAGTCATGAATTCATCCACGTGGCCGACAAGGAGCCAGTCGGAGAACAAAGCGATGGGCTCCTGAACCTTCTGAGCCCACAAGAAGTCTTGAACTACTTTGGTCATGTTACGTCCCTTAGTTGCCCTTAAAGAGAAAGAGAGAGATGTAAGTAATGTTTATGGATCTACTTCCTCATATTCCATTTCCTGTGCACACCTACAAAGTCAGGGACTTATCTCTGGATCTGTCACAAACTTACGTAGGGAAAGCCACTCCGATGATGATTCTGCCCAGAGGGTAGTTTTTCCCATTCACAGTGACCGGAGGACTAACCTCCAGGTTACCGAATGAGTCCAGACTGCTCACATCTTTTTTCTCGGCCACTCTCGTCACATAGCCAAAGTCTGGGCCCTGTGGACGTAAAGGAAGGTTAAACTCCCCTCCTGACATATTTCAAGACGGGAAAATACTCTGCTTTGAACAATACATTATGCAAAGGTTTTTCCCTAAAGTATGCCCTGCTTTATCTTCTTCGTAATTTACAAAACAAACCTCATGTTGTATTGATGATTTAAGCATCTTGACTGAGACCATAAACTCATTAGGAAAAGTTGCCTGAGGTATTAAATCAAGTGAGAAGTGGAGATGTTCTGTCATAGACATTTCTTTTTGCATCCAGTGTAGTTGCCCCCTGGTGGCCATTAGAAAGAATGCAGTTTTAAGGCATTTTTGCTTTTGTGTCACTTTTCAAACCTGGAGGCTGCTGCTTGGTACATGCCTTAAAAAAATGTAAGCCTTAAGCATCTAAATACATACAAATACATCACTCAAGAAAGATTCAAAAGACATGTCCGAGTGAATGGGGAGCTATAAGATGAGACAAAAGCATGACATTCATGTTGCTCTCAGAGCTTTTCCAAAAATTGTTTGTATTTATAAACATAGTTTCAAGAGAAAAGAGTCTCACCAGTAGCTCATGATATGGAAAATCCAGGAGTTTTCCATCTCGAGGGGAATCCAGAACAACAGGAAACCGATGATGAGGTGAGTCGATGTAGCCGAACTCCAGCTCATCCTGAGAAAGAATAAGTCTTATTTCTACTGTATTTAGATGATGATTCATTGCCACTTTTTTTGCAGTGTTTGCAACTTTTTCTGTTTTTTCAAAGAAACACAGTTGTTGCTCTTATTGCAACAATTTTTATGCAATACTTTGAGTTTTCTTACCTGCATCCAGCGATCTCCTCTGTTCACGTACTCGTGGCAAATCTTAAGCTTGTATCCGCTGTTTGCAACAAGATTCCTCATTCCTTTGAGGAACTGGTAGTTATCATCAGTGCTGACAAGGTTACCACAGAAGAAGAAGTTAATATTGAGCAAGAGCTTGCAACTTTCTAGTCATTTCAAAATACAAATTAATTTTGCTTTTTTACATCTTCAAATTTGACCAATAAGAAGAAGAAGTTAAGAATGACTGATGTAAAACCACAAGAAGGAAGCATGAATTTCAAGTCATTTACATGCGTAACTTTCTTGGTAGAAGGAGTAAACATTAAGGGGAATTTGTTACACTGCCTTGTCATTGTCATCTTAATTATTCATCCGTGAGCTCTTACCTGCAGACAAACACCTCCACAGGCCGGAGGGTGTTGGGTGTCATGATCCATGGAGCCACTCTGAACACCACTGTGTCTGTGAAAATAGGTGTCTCAGGGAGACCCTGTGAAAACATGAGAGGCTGCTGAGTACTTCCAGCTACGCTCCTAATCATGTCTGTTCATAATGAATGAGACCAAATACATTCAAATTCACAAGCAGTTAAAAATTCAAGTGTAAAAATGTGATTAACAAAACATAATCTTGGAATTAAAAATCTTATCTCAAGGTCAATCTACCAATTAAACAGAGGAAAACTGTGGGGTGTGGTTAAAAGCTTTGAAAAACCATATTGTTGATTTTTTTTTGTTATATTTTGTAATAAATATGACTAAACAACATATGTAACTTGTGGTAGGAGATGAAGTAAAGATGTGTAACACTGTATGCCGTGTTGCAGATCTTACGGTAGAGATGGGCTCCAACAGACTGAGGTTGATGCTGATGAGGCCATTAAAGTCTTTGTCAGGAAACCTGAGGCCCTCCACATAAAACGGCATCTCTGCCGTGCCTCCGAGGTACGGCACTTCCTGGGACAGGACCTCACTGCTCAGCACCAGTGGATGGTCTTTCACAAAGGACGTAAAGAGGAGTTTCTCTGATGAAGTAAGAACATAAACAACTTAAATACAGAGGCACAAAAAAACATTATTTAAAAGCACAGCACATTAACTAAACAGTGAAATAAAATGCACTTTGCATCATGTGTTTCTACTCACCCAGTGTGTTTCTCTGGGTATCAGAGGAGCTGGACCTGAAGACTCGGACACTCTCCGCGTCCCCCTGAGAGATGTGCATGGTGAGCTTGTATCCCTCTGGGAGCTTGGCAGGACCTTTGGTCCGCAGCACCATGGCAGACATGTCCTTCAGATCTGTGCATCCACAAAGAGTCGTGGGAATGTTGGGCAATGTGTCATTAAGTACAATTTTGAGGTACTTTTACTTTATTTGATTATTTCCACACATGTAACTTTATACTTCTACTTCACTACATTTTGAGGCAAATATTGTACTTTATACTCCACTACATTTAGCTGCCAGCTTTAGTTACTATTCAGGTAAAAACTGAACAAAAAGTATGATTAATTAAAAATGATGATATTTAATAATCTGAGTTATAGCCACTACTTTTACTTTTGATACTTTAAGTACATTTTGATGCTGATAGTTTTGTACTTTTACTTCAGTAAGTTTTGAATGCAGGACTACTGGGAATAACACACACAAATAATCTCCTGGTTTTCCTATCAAATTTCAGCTTTACTGGTTTGTCGAGTGCAAAGTAATTTGAGAGTCCTACTTTATCAACCCGCCTGCTACGCTCACACTGAGGACTGTAGATCAGTAGTTTTATCAAACATATTTGCCCTATCAACATATTAATCTGCTGACTTTGAAGGAGCAAATAAAAGTGGCCTTTGAATGCTGACAGCAGTTAATGGTGCGAAGTGAACAAAGAGAGAATTGAGTGGGGAAAGAAAGGCTGCACTGTTATACCTGACATTTTGTAGATGTTGTCATGCTCGCTATCTGGTTTCTTCCAGTAGGTCCGCTCCGAGTCACAGTTGACCAATAGGATGGCTCCGTGCCCATTAGGACCCCACTTCCAGGATCCCTAACAAGTTTTTAAACACCCAGACATTTTTGATTTACAGTTTGATAGATTTTTTAAAAAAAAGTTATATTTCAGTGTTTTTTTCACAGAAATATCTTGTCACTGATGGAGAAGAAATATAGATATATGCAGAAGGCAGGAAGACTTGATTAATATGCAGAACTGTGTTTACTCCATAAATAGGATCCAGGTTGTTGCACTTGTCATGCTATTGTTTTCCAGGAAGCATAAAAAAATATCTCCTTCGTTAGGCGTAAGACTTTGTACAGCCTTCTGACACATCTGAGCTCACCTTATTAGGGTTGTTTTTCTCCACAGCACCGTCTCTGTCAGCATCCACATCCAGAGAGATCTCTGAACGACACACACACACTTTGTTCATCACACAGTGTTTTTTCACAACCTAAATATTCTCAATGGAGGTTCATATCACACATCAGCTATTATTGTACCGTAACACTGTTATATACATTTATACATCACATTTTCTATCTATGTGAATCAACTGGATATCCAAACAAAATTAATAATTGCGTTAATGTATGAGTCATGTTGGGCTTTTAATGCACTTAAACATGCTGCACTACGTTGGCAAAAAGAACAATTCAAGAGTTAAAAGGTTAAAATAATGTTATACTCTGCTTTCACTTACCAACAGCTGTCAGATGCAGGACTGCTTTCCCCAAAACCTCTTTTTTCTCCCCATAGTATTGGACAGACAGCTTAGAAAAGAAAGGACATAAATACTTTTTAAAAAAATTACATTTGAAATGAGCTGTAACTGTAAACTTACTTTAAGTAGAGGGAGATTGACTTTGATGTATTTCTAGTTAATATCTACTTTAAATCCTCCTATTTAATCTCTTAAATGCTAACATTTTAAAATTGTGTTCCTGGGTGTGCATGTTCTCAAAAATTGAAATCCAGACAGATAATTTACTGGTTTATGACATTGTTTCTTGCACTTCTGCCCTATTTTACCTTGTTATCATTTTCATGTTGACTGGCATGGCTCATGCTGATGAGCAGCACAGAGTTTCCATTGAGAGGGATGGGGGAGAGGTGGGACTTCTCCCGGGGCGGCGGGCTGATGCTGTACTTAACATTGGCGGTACACTTCACAGAGAAGAACTTGGATGTGGGAGGGGCACTCCTAAAAAAAGAGAAACAGTGGATTTTGATGCATTTTGTTTACATTAAACACTCTGCATTAAGCATACGGTGCAGATGTTTGTTTCTATACAAGTGAGGAGGAGCGTTGCTGTGCAGTATGCAGGCGAGCCACATGCTCAAATTTCAACAGGTGCAGACCAGAGCGGCCGCTGTAGTCATGATAAAGTTATTCACTCTTTATTCACTGACATTTGGAAGAAAGGGAAACTAGGCAACGTCATTTAAACACAGTTTTATTTTGATAATCACTTCATATGTGTTTACATGCACAGAAATTATGAAAAATTACATTAAGTTGCAAGTACAAAACTGCAGAGAATATTAAAAGTGGATGAAAAAGAACCCTATCTCTTTAACATTGACTTTTCTGCAAACAGAATTTAAATAGAAAAAAAAGATAAATTTCCTTAATAGTATATAATAGATATACATTTTTAAAAAATCATAAAAATAAATAAAATCAAATTTGATTAATGCACATCCACAGCTGACTGAAAACTCAAAAAAATATTTTCAGTATTTTTCGGGTAAACTATATTCAACATATTCCTGTACAGTCAGTAACTCAGCTGAAATGGGCAAAAGCACACCGCTGTAAATGAAAGTCAGGGGTGCAGTTGAATTTTATGTTAATTATCTTGTTTTCATCATCGTCTGAAGCCAAACACATAATTATAACTAAATTAAATTAACCTCCCAGCCCTACCTCACATGCTGAGTCTGTTTGATCTAATAGATGCCTCCTGAAAAAGGAACATATGCCTCAGATGAAGATGTGCCTGTATTCTGCCTAAAGACAAAGACATCTGATAGTCCAACACTATACTAACACCTGATCTCAGCTTTTCCAAGTGGCCGCTATTTATGGTAATGTCATCACCAAATGTTTCTTTAAAAATAGGTTGTGGACATTCAGTCTATGGTTAACGTCTTAATAAACAACACTTACATTGTGTTAACGTTGAAAGATTTATCAGCTGTGAGTGATGGGGGACAAAATTCACTCTCAGCAGTGTGAGTTTGTCAAACCAAGTTGTCATTATTAGTATAAATCTCCCTTTTTGTGTTATTATCCTTCTAAGTCAGTTAGAACTCAGTTATAATGTGAGACTGTATCCTGATCCACAAAAACTAAATTAGAAAAAGGTATTTTTGCAGGATGTGCACTTGGTTTGACTTACTTTAACCTCATTTTCTCAGTTGAACTGTGAATGCACTGTCACACAGGGTAAGGACTGTGGATTATGTCCCCCAACCCTTACATTCCTGTCGTGCTGGGACAGGATCTCTTTACTGCATGAGCAGGAGCAGGAGGAATAACTACAGCCCCCGAAAACAACTCTAACTTTCAATGTCGGATCAACCCATTCTTTAAAAAGAAATTTTTAAAAAGAGCCCATTGACATAACAAGGCCTCTAGAATGGGCGTCCTCTTAAATGATATCAGATTTTTATTTTGGCATATTTAAAAAAGCCCCTGCAGAGCATGTGCCAGCCTCCCACTATTCCCAGCCTGTAATCAAGCCTCGCTGTGATGTGTTGTGGAGGCTGGCATTTGGCAGAACGTATTGCCTACATTTCTTTGGGACGACAAAGTCTCTTCTGTTGGACGGCAACAATAGAGGACTGTTGACTGTCTTTGCTGTACAAAACAAAACATTGAGGTCCGCCATCAGCAGGATGTCATACACAGGACAACCTCCACACAGCTCTATTGATGAGGGTCAACAATAGCATTCTTATACACCCATTGGTCAGTTTATTAGGTACACCTGCCAAACACAATCAGCAATTCAACTTTAAGTTGAGACAAGTTTGTTAAACTGTAATATTTGAATTGTAGTATATTTAGTCCACCCTTATTTATTTAAAAGGGGTGGAGTAATTTGGTATAATCCATCAGAACTAGAACTGTAGCTGCCTAAATCCTCAAACTGTTGAATCAACACCTCCTTAAAAAGAGTATAAACATTATAAACTTAATGGAGGTATGAATCATGCATGAATGTTCAATTGGACTGCATTGGTTTTAGATTAATAAAGTGTCAACTGACTGTAGGCTATGTTACATGGAAATTGGAAATGTTTTAAAACAGGTAAATCAATAGATTAAATTTAAAAAAAAAAATAAAGTTTGGGATGCTTATTGTTGAAATCATTGCATTCACGTCACATCATTAAATTAAAATCGCAAATGTACAAATAAAATACAAGAGATGTCTTAATTGAATAACATATGTCTATAAAAAGAGGCTTCCTCTCAGTGAAACCCCAAAGCCATTTGCAGCACAAACACTCCAGATGCCTCTTTTGTGTTTGTACTGTAAATAATATCAAGCCGACCAAGTGCCTACCTGTTCAGGTTGACATTTAGTTCTGAGCCCACCACGCACAGGACGCTTGTGGTCTGACCGTAGTCCACTCTGAGAGTCCGGGGGTGAATCATGGCTGCAGTCCTGCCGCACTGTGTGAGCCTCTCCGGCTGGTGCTGACACTAAATGCGCTGCGATTGTTCCGTTATGAGGAAATGAAAACGGAGACCGGTCTCACACAGACTGAGCTCAGGGCAACAAGCGATAACAAAAGGCTGCAGGTACTGAAGGTTTAAGCCTCCGTGCACGCTGATTGGTCAGCACACCACCATCCGCCCTCCCACCCCCGTCACCTATCTCTGTCTCTATTCTGTCTCTTGTCTGTCTGTCTGTCCCTTTGTTTATTCATCCCCTCAGGTCTAATGCAGCCTGTTTACTTAGAGGGAAGGTTCAACAATTCTTTTGGCACATGTACTAAGAAATCATTGCAGCGTAAGTAAAAGTAAAATCCTTTGTAGTAACCAAATAATATCACTGTATTACAGAAATGTTGTTTATTGTTGTAATTATGTCTATTAACGCAAGCACGCATGCGCAGTAGTGACGCGTGGAATTAATATTCAGATCCTTTCCCAAAGTAAAAGCACCAATAGTTTACAGCAATGTAGATATTTTACACTGTTGTATGGAAAATCCTGAGTACTATTAAACAAAATGTACTTGCAGTAGTCTATTAAAGTAAAAGTACTAACTATAGTAGTACTAGACTATAACATAATGAGAAAAAACTCAGTTAATCAGTTAATCAGAATTGGTTATAAACAGCTAGGTGGTTTCATCCAGTGATTACCAACCTAGGGGTGGAGCTACTGCTAAAAGGGCAGCAGTGGAAAAAGTGTTCAGCTCACTTACTAAAATAAAAGTACAAATACCACATTGTGAAATTACTGCACTACAAGTTAAAGTCCTGTATTCAAAACTTACAGTACAAAAGTATCAGCATCAAAAAGTATCAAAAGTAAAAGTACTTGCTGTTCAGAATAGCCCCACCCAGATTGTTCAACATATTTATATCATTGTATTGTTATTTTTGCTGCATTTATGCAAGCAGTGTTTTACTATTGTCCAAGTAGGGGTCATTTTAATTACTTAATATACTTTTATGTGGTTTTATTTCTACACACATAATCCTTTTAAATTGATTGCATTTTTTTTGTTAAATCTCGACCAAAAATTAACTAGTAACTACAGCTTGCAGCTAAATGTAGTGGAGTAAAAAGTACAATATTTGCCTCAAAAAGGTATTAAGCTAAGTATGACATTACATATGTGGAAATATATATATATGCGTTTTCTGTCCAAAGTCTTTAATCCAACCCAGGATCATGTTTCACTTTACCTGTTCAGGGTTGCCTTCATAGGGGTCCCAAGAACATGGACAGCGCTCCACGTAAATCCTGGTTCCAGTCGACATGTTCGACAAAATCCTGTAGTTTCGAATAGGGAACCTTCCTCACCCATGGTCGGTTTTGGTGTGCCTCAGACTGGTGAAGGATTTCTGGAACAGCAGTCCTTTTATGTTGTCTGACACAAAATCCGCTATAGGCATGTATTTACAGCTCAGTTTCCAGCGTCGGTTGTCATGTCAAGTCATGTCTTGTTCATACAGCTCTGCATTAAAATAATTTGCCTCCTCTGCTTAATCTCGCTTTAAGGTAAAGGAAAAAATGTACACACAGCACTTTCTCACGGGAAAGTAGGAAGAACATGAGACATGCAGCCTCGATCCCTTGTATAATAATATGATAATAAACGATATGATTCAGCAAACTGTAAAATCACATTGCAGCCTAAAATAATACAAATAACCCCCATTAAAGAATAGTAAATAATCTACATTTCATGCACAGACCTGTCAGGATCCCTGTTTGAGCTCAGGAAAAATATTACACAATCTGTAAATTACAAGATTTGCAAATAAGCAATGTAACGACAACAACTAGAATGCAAATACATGGTCTGATGTTATTTAAAATAAACAAAGAAAATCTTTTGATAAAAATCTGAATACTAATATATTTCTTCACCTCTGAAAATATAGTTTAGAGCATTTTAGGCTATTTCACTCTCTTTTGCCTTAATTTTCTGAACTTAACTTGTCTGATTTTATTTCATTGTTGTGCTAAAATATTGCACCCCTCCCTTTGCACACTTTGCAACTCGCAACTTTGTTTTGAAAAGCTCTGCAAAAATAATCTTTACATTATTAGTAATACCAGCCTACAAATAAAAATAAATATGTTGACGAGCTAATAATTTAACCTTTAAACCATAGACTGTAAAAATAAACGCACAGCTTAGTTTCATATTGGACGTTTGATTTCAAAGGGGCATTAGGCGTTTGATATGTAATTTTTTATTTGTAAAAATACACAATGTGATATCGCTATTAAAACTTCTACTAACTTATATTAAACTCTTTAAAAGACATAGAGCGGAAATGACCACCAATAACCACAAGGATGTGATATACAAATTCATACTGGGGCAGTTCTGAAAAACTTACAGTACCACAAAAAAATATTGGACTGAAATCCAATCAAATTGGTGTATTGGTTTGACAGGCATAAGCATGGACCAATAGAACAACTGTAAACATGGTGGAAAGGGGCGGGACGTAGAGTATTCTATGTCATCAACTCAAGGCGCTTTGTTGTTCTTGCGGGACAGAAAGACGGAGAAAATAATCTTTTAATTCGCTTTAAACAATCCGATTTAAGCAATTATACCGTTTTAAACGCTTCAGTATAATCAAACACCAACGAAGCGAGGAGTTATACCGATGCCGTCGGGTGGAAACTGGCGTATTTGTGGGACTAAACCAGCTCAGCATTGAGCTAGCATTAGCTTCTCCGGGAGGGTGTCCACTGTCCAGATTGGAGCGGAAGGAATTCCAGGCACTGGGAAGAAGGGGAGAAATCTCTGCTGGGATGCCTCAAGCAAGTTGGGAAAAAATGTATTTCACAGTCCCGCCTGGAATCATGGCCATATAAACCTGAAGTATGTGTCTGTTTTATTAATATCAGATTGCAGGAGCGATTTGACGGTGGTTTTGTAACCGTTAACGTGCCAGTTTAGCGAGTTAGCCACGTAGCTACGTAGCCCTCAGTAGGAAGACATTTAAAATGGCGGAGGGTTGGCCCATTCCTTCGGCCCTTGTCTTCATGCTGTTGAGTTTGAGCGCCTGGGCTCTGGAGTCTTGTCCCACTCCTTGCTCCTGTATAAAGGGACAAGATGAGGTCCATATTCTGGACTGCAACAGGAAACGGCTATCGACGGCTCCTGTGGACCTACCAGATGGGATAACACAAGTGTGAGTACACAACCGGTTAGACTCCAATGTGTTGGAAGTTACTTAATCCACAGCACTGATTTGTTGCTCAACCAAGGGTGCACCTTAACACACCAAGAAGCTCAATCTAGATGTATTCCAGCTCTCAGTTGATAACATTTCACTTTTTCTATTTTTATTATTATTTTTCGGACATTGGCTAATATCATATTTCCTTTTTTTTAATAACGAGGACATAAGATAAACAACAAAGTTACATCTAGCTGGAACCAACTCTAACATAACACCACTGCAATCTGTTCTACCTTTATGAAGGTTACAATGTTTAGTTTTTGTTGAAACTGCCTTAAAGGGGTATTGACCTATATTTACGTTCAATTTGGAGGTCATAGTTTGCGATGCTGTTGATTTGTATTGTTTACAATGTTTAGTCTATTCATTAACAGTATACAAAATCTCTGTCATTGTAAACGTTAAGAGATCTTACTAAATGTTGGAATCATCACTTTTCTAAAACTGTTTCAACAAAAATGGAAAATTATTACATTAATAATTAAAGAATTTAGAGGATTTCATGTGCATTAAAGCAGACTTCTTTAATATGATACTAATGTTGCATTGAATTTTGTTTCAGAACCATGAATCACAATGAGCTGACTGTTCTTCCCTTTCTTGGAGACGTTTCCTCAAATATCACCTCACTGTCATTGTAAGTACAGAATTCCCTTTGGGTTTCTCACCTCTTCTGTTACTGCTCAAACAAACACTCAGCATTGAATTTCTTTTATATAAAAGCATGCCCTCTTTTATGTCTTGCTTTCTTTCCATGCTTCTCCCAAAGAGATAAAAAGTCTATTTAACATTCTTTGAAAAATCATCACAGACATCTATTTTCTGTAATGTTGAGATGTGTTAGGCTGAACTGTAAATTTTCAAATTTGATGCGTTATTATTGTTATTGTGTTGTAAATTAAAATATATGGAAACCAAAACATCCCATTATTTATTGTGTTTTGTTACTCAGCAGCAGATACAGGTCTTTCCTCACGTTGGTATTGTCTGAGGATACAATTCCGTGTCAATGTGACTTGACTGAAAAGTAAAAAGTCTGTTTTTTTGTACGATTCAGAGTCCACAATCGGATCTCAGAGCTGTCGATGCATCAGCTGCAGCCATACGTTTCATTGGAGACACTGGACCTGACATCCAATTCCATCTCTGAGCTCAAAGTTGGATCCTTCCCCTCCATGCAGCTGAAATATCTGTAAGTAATCAACTTTATTTAATCTTTTTTTAAGAGTTAGGAAATGTATAAACAAATTATCTTCAAGAAGCCCGACAATACATGTTTCAAGTCAAAGAAAATTAAACTGAAAATACTCGGAGTGCATACATCCAACACTGCACAAATATTGTATTTCAATAATAAAAATCTTGGATCTAATCAAATGTAATTGAAAAACACAAAGTGAGAGTTAAACAGCTTACAGTTGTGATATAAAATGGAGAATAGACTTTGTGTAATACAACAGGAGGGATCATAGCAGCTATGGTTATGCAAACTGTTACAGAGCATATGTGAAAGCAAAGTATTATACAATGCAAGACATTTCAAGTGTGATCAAATCAGAGCCCAAAACACACCTTGAATTAATCACTTTGTTGTTGGTTAGACAGCATCTTATTGCAGACTCGCTCTGGGTGCCTCCTCTTGTAGACATTCACGAGCCCTAGATGTAACTACAGAGCAAACTGTCTTCCTCTGGCTGAGTTTGGCTCTAATGTGTCTGCTCTTTTATCTCAAAGGAATTTGAGTAATAACAAGATCAGCGTCCTCGAGCCTGGCTGCTTTGAAAACATCTCCAGCTCCCTGCTGGTGCTGAAGCTGAACAGGAACAGATTAGTTGTGCTGCCATCCAAAGTCTTCAAACTTCCCCAACTTCAGTTCCTGTAAGTATCGCATGTTGTGTTTTGGTTTCAGACCTAAATAAGTCAAGAATTCTTCTAGATTATCGTTGGCAGACAATCTGTGTATTTGGTTGTAACAGCTCTTACTTAAGGAGTTGGCAGAATTTGCTGTAAATCCAAACAAAAAAAAAATCCAATGTCTGTAGTGTCTTTTGGCATGGATGTACTTGGTTTAAGAAAGCTGTTTTTTGCTCTCATTGTAGTGAAATGAAGCGTAACAAGATCAAGATAGTGGACAGTCTGACATTCAAAGGGATGGACTCACTGAGGTCACTGAAGATGCAGAGAAACGGCATTACTAAGCTCATGGATGGAGCCTTTTTTGGACTGAACAACATTGAAGAACTGTAAGTACAGTCTTTAAAGTGACATTAAACAGTGTGTTCATGAACACATTTTTTAACCGTATTTTAAAGAAGCTATAAAGATGTCTCTAAATGCACAAGGTTAGATAGGGAAAACAAGAGTTTTAGAAAACCTGACAATTTATTCTGTATTTTTCTTCATCTGTCATGACCATTGGTTGTGGTTTATTCAAGTACTGTTCTCTATTGTTAATACTATTTTGTTTATCCCATCTGTGTCTCAGAGAGCTGGAGCACAACAACCTAACAGAGGTCAACAAAGGCTGGCTGTATGGACTCCGCATGCTGCGTATTCTGCGGGTCAGCCAGAATGCTGTCGGCATCATCCGACCAGACGCCTGGGAGTTTTGCCAAAAGCTGGAGGAACTGTGAGTGTGTTTGCTTCAAAGCTAAAATCCTCACGCAGCTAAGAGTCCCCACTTTCTCTCACCAGCCCCAGGCTCTGAGATTCATCCTGTGTGCTCAGAGGACTTACTGTTATCTTGCTGCAGTACTGTTGGGTGTCTGGAGCAGATTCAGTGCTGTATTGCCTCCGGTGGTTGTACTGGATACCTTTTTAACAATTTTGAATATGCCTCATTTTGGAGTATCATTCTTGGAGTTAGATTTACATAGAAGACTGGTATTAAACAAGGGCATTGTTTTAACTAATCTTTCTCATATTTCTGGTTGTTTTGCACAGGGATTTGTCCTTCAATCATCTAACTAGACTTGAGGAGACTGCTTTCGTGGGATTAGGTCTCCTGGAGAGCCTGAACCTCGGAGAAAACTCCATCAGCCATTTGGGAGAGGGAGTGTTCAGTGGCCTGGCAAGTCTGCGCACCCTGTAAGTGCTTTACCTAAGAAATCTGTCTGAAATATGTGTAACATATCTGATCAAACAAGTGTAATCAAACACAGTGTGCAAAATATAACCCTCCTGACATGTTCTTGGCTCTGCATTCTCATGAAGGCTGCTGACCACAGTAGGTCTGCGTTTGTTTCACTTTTCTTGTTTAGTTCTAGTCTGTCTTCCCAAGTAATCCCAAGTAGCTCATAGAAATAACAGTAGAAACTGCCAGTATTTTAAGCCTGCATCCTCTAATAGAGTCTTTGTTGCGCTCTATTCCTGCTTGTCTTTAGTCATATGTTTAGTCTTAGATCACACCACCCCACTGTGTCATTTCCGTAGAATCCTGTTCGCTTGGCTTTGTGTCCTCTGTCCTGCCATTCACTATGAGCATCATGTCAAATGAGTCGAAATTTAAAAATAGTTAATTCTTTCACTTACAGGAGAATCTATCATAGCTGTTGCTCTCAAAAATGCACATTCATTCATATTACAACGTGCAAACACGTGAAAGCCCAGATTTCTAAATTGAATATGTGAGAGGTGAGACAATAAGCTGCAAGACATATACTTTATCATGTCCTTAATAGAAGGTTGTTGTAATATTTTGCGTGGGAGTGGATAAACTGGTCTCCACGCTGTAGCTGAGCCAGAGGCCGACACATGAAGGTTGATAGAATCTTCAGTGTCAGTGTGAGAAGAGCAAGACTCTGTCTGGCCTGGGACTTGTGTTTGTTTGCTTTTTAATATTTTATCAAGCAGGGATGAAAAAATATCAACATATAAAATGCTCAACATATCAGTGTCTACTGAGCATATCAACAAATGACACAGCAGCTCAGGCTTTCTCAGGGGGAGAAATTGGGGTGTTGAATAGGGGTGTCAGGGTTCAGTGCAAGTTCAGTACAGCAGTAAAAACAATTTTCTTTCTTTTCATTTATTTTGAACAGACCCAAGTCCCAGTGTCAAACACAGACAAAACCCTCTTGCTAGGGACTGAGGTGGCATTTTGCCCACTGGCAACTTTGGTGAACTATTTTCATTATAAAAGCAAGGAACATTTCAGATACCTCTATATTACACTGCAAACACAACAAACACTTTCCCCAAAGGCAATAGTTGCAATAGGCTGTAAACCTGAATAGCATCTATAATGTTATGAAATAGAAAATACAAAAGGCACAGAAGAATAAAAAACAGAATTTGTACTTTGTGAGCTTCTGTTTTTCAATTATTCCACTTTGGCTGTGTTTAAGCATTCAAATATCCATCCGGGGGATCGGCACAGCTGTGCAATGCCGTCAAATGTGCATTATATTTTGATATGTGTCCATTCACACAATACAACAGCAGAGAAACACCAACACACCGTTCCCTGTCTTATGCACAACTCTTTCCAGTGCTGTTTTAGATGACTGGGAACCAGCAGGCAGGTCCTTAAGCTCTGGTGTTTTCTTTTGTTGCCATGTTGTTAACTGCGTATGTCTAATAGAGCTTGCACCAAAACTAGTTCCTCATTAAGTACATCAAACCACAAATTGTGTGTTCTGCGTGCTGCCGCGTGCACTGGACCGTGACCCTCCAACTGAGACGTTTTGGTATGAATACATTGACCTTTATAACCCTAGTTTTGATACCATTAAATGTTGTGCCCTTCATTGTTGGGGTTAGTGGTAGTTAGTTGTTACAGTAATGTCTTCCATATCAGTGCCACAACATTACTTGGTTCAACAGCAGTATACGCCTGCTCCTTTTATTGCTCCTTCTAGTCACATTCACAAAGGGTGTGTGCTTGGAAAAGGTTTGAAAATGCTCTGTAGCTAAGGCTCAGAATATTAGCCTAATTGATGTCTTCTTCATACCCGAAGAACTTCCGCTCTAGCTACTGACCTGCCCCGACCATGGAGTCACACTCTGGAGCTTGACCATCCTGGGAGCTTTCATGAGAGAGGGGAATTGGAGGGTGCTGAAGTTCTTTCAGAGGTGGCCAGGCATGAGGAAAGAGAAACAAAAGAGTCCATGACCATCCTGTAAACACAAGGCTTCTCTGTGTTTCCAGTGGACCCATGAACTGTCCCAGAGCTAAACAGAGCCAATTAATTTCCCCCTCATCAGAACAGCAGGGGCAGCGAACTGCAACACACTGAGGAAATACGGTGTCTTAGATTGTTAGTCTCCTAACTGAGAGTCAGTGCCGCTGACAACAACAGTAAAGATAATGTGTCCTCCTTGTGGTCTTTAAACACAAACTTTAAAGGCGTCATCACATCGTCCGTCTGTGCAGAGTCTGTTTAATGTCTAAAGTCTCACTCTTTGTTTTTCAGAGACATCCGGAATAATGAAATCTCCTGGGCCATCGAGGACTCCATTGGTGTTTTTGATGGAATGAAGAAGCTGAACACACTGTGAGTCCCTCAGATTGTGCACATATATACAGTAGATTGAAGGGGTTATTAATAGATTTTGACGACTACAAGTTTGTTAAATGTCTTTCATGTAGACACATAGAGCAGGTGCACCTTCAGCTGTATTTGGCTGCACACTATGTTTCTGTCAAGAAATGTTTGTTGGTGATGTGAAGCTTTATTCAGATAGAATAAACAGGGCTGTTTCTACTTGTTGTGCTGTGTTGTTAGTGTTCTCTAAATTCATTCTAACTTGCATTGAAAGGCCTGTCAAATTTGTCAATTTCGCCTAAACCAAAGCTGCTATCTCAGGGGATCTACTGTGGAATAAAATGCTACCCAGCAGCAAGTTCTTTTGTCTTCACTGAACATCAAAATAAATATTTTTGTTTCACAGAATCATACAGCGGAACAAAATCAAATCAATCACTAAGAAAGCGTTCGAGGGCCTGGAGGAGCTGGAGCACCTGTGAGTAAAGCCGGTTTCTCCACACAGCTATACCCTGTCCCAGAAGGATCTCTTGTTCTTGTTATATGATTAAAGATAGCAGAAGCCTTTTTTTTTACCACTGTGCTGCTGTTGTTGTCTTATGCTTGTGAAATGGGATGCCATTTTAAAACAAATCACATCAGAGGTGTGTCTAATTCATATTTCTGTCCACTCTGCAGGGACCTCAGCAAGAATGGCATCATGTCGATACACCCCGAGGCGTTGTCCCATATGAAGCTCAAAGTGTTGTGAGTAGACACTAAATGAATCTTACAGCTCTCAGCGTTTCCCTGTGTTAATATTGCTTATTTGAGGGATTTAACAATATGGCTTTCATTAAAAAGGAATTATAATGATTAAGTTATACTGCAATTAAAGGACATAATTAGCATTTTAAATTGCCATAATAAAGTTATATGAAGAGGGCAGTTTTCAAAAGTTATTAGTCTGCTCCAGTGTTAATGTTGAATGAACAGGAGCACTGTAACTTAACTTTTATGAATTTTACACTAATTTTTGGTGACAACATTTAAAAAGCAAAGTGTAATTGCTGAGTCATTAGATTGTTCCTTACCAGAACTGAAATATATTGGTTGAGTTGGATGAACGGAGATAAATGATTCAGCTTTTGAGTTGCAGTATCATCGTTTGCTTCATTAGAGCAGCTTCGTCTGTGGGTAAAGACGGTGGAAATGTTGAGGCTCTTGTCTTTTTAAGGTTTTAATCTTAGGTGTGTCCCTCAAGCAGTGGTTAATGGAATGCCCCAGCAGCTGCCAAACTCAGAAAATACATCATGCTAGTAGTCATATCCTGTTATTAATTAGTCTGCTGCTTTAATAGAATATATCACTATTTACTTGGTGAATGGAAACAGTGGCTTTGCCTGATAACTTAGCTCGTGGAACATAATGGTAACACCCTTGTAATTAAGATCTATTTTAGGATTAAGTGTATTAAAACATGGTTCTGGAGGCGTTGATGGGAATAAATCTATTTCCCTGTGTTGATTAAGATCATTTGAAGGTGACTTTCACACCTGTGATTTGGTTTCCATTGCTGTTTTTTTGTGTCATGCTGACTGGTTTGAAAATGAGAACCCTGGTGTATGACTTGAGCAGTGTTCATGCTTTCATGTGTGGCTCCTTTCTATATAATGAATTTGATCATTTGCAATGGTTTCATATGGTTGTGTGTCATTGTGTTTGTATTTTTGTGGACCAGTGGGATTGTATGTATCTGAGCTGCTAGAAAAAAGGTGCCTTAGTGTGGTATTTTATAAGCTAACTGTCAGGTTTATCAACACGTACCCTCAGGGTTCAGAGGAACAAGGTTATTTTTATGGCAAGAATTGGCCACACAGGGCCACCAGAGCTTTGTTTTCACTATATTTGCTGTAATAAAAATAGAACTATTCCACTATACTACATACCAATTGCATGCTGACTGTACCTCAGTAAGTCAACTGCAACTGATATGTTGGCAGAAGATAATAGCCATTTTTATATTGTTTGGTTACATTAAATTTTCATTTCAATCAGATAGATGTTTGATTTTCTAAAAGGGTAAATAATGAATTGCTTTCTGAAATGTTCACAAGCACATCCTGGAAATCCCAACTTCATGTTCATTCATTTGTTCAGTGTGTTCATCTCATCATTTTGTCTCTGCAGCAGTTTAATGATTCCTACTCATTTTCCAAAGACTCATTTCACGCTTCCTTCATTACCTTTCTGTTCTCAGTGTCCTGAACACCAGCAGCCTGCTGTGTGACTGCCACATGCAGTGGCTGGGGCCTTGGCTGACTGACAGCCAGTTCCAGCAGTCTGTCTCCGCTATCTGTGCTCATCCCGCCAGTCTACTTGGTCAAAATGTCCTGTCCATCAGCCCGGAAGAGTTTGTTTGTGGTCAGTCCCATTCTTTGTCTTGTGTTTGTCTAGTACTGTTCCCAGTCTGATCCAATACTGGTATTCATCACACAACACAGCGGAAAATGTTTGTGGCTTTAAACTTCAATTTAATAACCAGTTGCACAAAACATCTGAGGGAAATACAGCCGATCAGATCCCCGGGCTGACCACCGTGTAACTTGAGTCCTGATCTGGTCTCAAAGACTTTGGTATTTGTGCAGATCAAGGCCTTTTTAACTGATCAAACTGATCAACTTATCAATCCAATCCTTTGTTTTGGGGTTTTTACTTGTGAAGCTTGCATGCACAGCAACACGAGTGCAGTCGCCGTCAACTCTGTGTGCTGTCTGTCTCTCCTCCACTCTGCTGAGCTGTGTGTGTAGGAGCAGGATCGGAGCCCTGCTCACAACAAAACAGCGCACTGAATGAAAGACAGCAAAAAGCAGAACGAGACGGTTTATTAAGTTATTTACCTCATTTATGCGCACTCTTTTATGTCAGCTCAGTCTTTTGCATTTTGCTGTTAATCTATGGTGCCTCGTGTTTCACTGAAGGCAGAGCCTGGCTCCTGCTCAGAGGGGAGACAGCAGTGCTGAAGACTGCTGCAAGTGCCACAAAAGCCCTGCCAGCAAAAAGCCAGTAGGAGTACCATACCAGTGTAATTGCTGAAAAACATGCACAGACAGCCAAAACAAACACTCAACAAAATACAGTTAATTCAGGTAACTCAGGCAAAGGCTGCAACAAACACTGGAGGATGCTTTTTAAAGGAGAGAGAAATGTCTCTCTCACAGAATTTTTCTCTCCTTTCAAGATGGCAACAAAGCCAAAACGATAACAGAAAGGATTAGCCATTTTATACTTCATTATTTTGTAAAGAAAAACAATAACAATTTCAAAAAGGACATTAAGGAACTGCTTGGGCACAGTTGTTTTTTTCTTAATGCAATGCAGAGCTATTCAATTGTCATTTATTGGATTGATTTTTATACATTTAATGATAATGCACTTGAAGTAGTGCAGCTGTATTATTGTAGGAAAGCACAAGTAATGGCTCATGGCGCGTATACTAAATATTACTGTGACTCGTATTGGGATCTAGTGCAAAAACTCTTGATCGTGACATCCCTATGTGTAACCATTCCTGTGCTGTCATACTTGGTGTTAAACCCATACTAATATCTTACATTTCAATTAAGGAGATGTGCTGTAAAAAATATAGATCTTGTATTTTGGAAAACTGCTTCAGGATTTTCACAGTCTCTGTCCCCGCTCCTCTACAGATGATTTCCCCAAGCCTCAGATCTCAACTCACCCAGAGACACATGTGGCGCTGCGAGGGAACAACGTGACTCTGAGCTGCGTCGCGTCCAGCAGCAGTGATTCTCCAATGACCACAGCTTGGAGGAAGGATGGGGAGGTGCTGTACGATGCAGAAGTGCAAAACTACGCCCGATTCCAGGAGGGAGAGCTGATCTACACCACTGTGCTTCACCTCCTCAATGTCAACTTCACTGATGAGGGCCGCTACCAGTGTGTGGTCTCCAATCACTTCGGCTCCAATTACTCCAACAGGGCCAAGCTTACTGTCAATGGTGAGGATGTTTACCCTCTGTCAAAAACTGTAATTGATGATTGCCAACGGAGGTCACACTTTGCGCTTGCTCTGCAGTCTTTTATTTTACTTTAGCCCTTGCCAATATACTATAAACTGTGTTCTGGTAGAGCTCGTGTAATTTTATATCTATATTTTATATCTGTCCCCTCTTTGACTATTTTTCAGAGCTGCCATCCTTTCTTAAGACTCCCATGGATTTGACGATCCGGACTGGGACTATGGCCAGGCTGGAGTGTGCTGCTGAAGGCCATCCATCACCCCAGATTGCTTGGCAGAAGGATGGAGGCACTGACTTCCCGGCTGCCCGGGAGCGCAGGATGCATGTGATGCCAGATGATGACATCTTCTTTATTGCTAACGTGAAGACTGAAGACATGGGAGTTTACAGCTGTACGGCTCAAAATGCAGCTGGCAGCCTGTCTGCGAACGCCACGCTCACGGTACTGGGTGAGTCACCCACCTGATCTGAAGAGCATATTACTGCTGTTTTACTACTGGGTCATTTCAGCTGACTCACTCTGATCAAATTGCCTGCTCATCTATGTCATTAAACAGCCTTGTTTTTGTGTTTCCTCATCTGCAATTTTAACTAACAATAATATAAATGAAAACCTTTTAATACCGTGTCAGTGGAGAGCACTAAAATTCGTCTGGATGGAGCATCTCTAACACAACTGTTTTAATAACTGTGCTTCTGAGACTTGATTTAAGCTTTGTGTTTGTTTGTAATTTGTGATAAAAAGCTTAAACATTAGTACTAAAAGCAGTCTGTTGGTTTCAAAATAACAGACTTAACCTTGTACACGTCCATGTGAAGACTTTGTTACAAATGTCACTGGGATAATTCTTATTAAATCAATGAATCCTCTTCTCTTCCAGAAACTCCATTCTTCATGCGTCTGCTGGAAGACCGAACAGTGGCCCGTGGTGAAACCGCCGTGCTTCAGTGTATCGCTGGAGGCAGCCCGGCCCCTCGTCTCAACTGGACCAAAGATGACGGGCCTCTGGTACTCACCGAACGCCACTTTTTTGCTGCAGCCAACCAGCTCCTTATCATCGTTGATGCTGGTCCTGCTGATGCTGGGAAGTACACCTGCATCATGTCCAACACTCTGGGAACTGAACGGGGCCACATCTACCTGAGTGTCTCACCGTCACCGAACTGCGATACGAGCACGGGGTACGACCAGGACAGCTGGACCACCGTGGGCATCGTGGTGATCGTTGTGGTGTGCTGTGTGGTTGGAACCTCCCTGGTCTGGGTCATTGTCATCTATCACATGCGCAGGAAGAGCGAGGACTACAGCATCACCAACACAGGTCAGCTGCAGTTTAGACACATAACCGTCTGTGATATAAAACAAATAATAACGGCTGTTTGGAAACCATGAAATGTGTCTGTGGGGACGGCGCTTTGTTGTGACTGTTTCACTGAACACTATACAGTGTAACAGAATGTGTCTCTGTCTGTTCCAGATGAAATGAATTTGCCAGCAGACATTCCCAGCTACCTTTCCTCTCAGGGTACTTTGTCAGAGCCTCAGGAAGGCTACAGTAACTCTGAGGCTGGCAGCCACCAGCAGCTCATGCCTCCTCTGTCAAATGGATACGTCCATAAAGGCACAGACGGTGAGTCATTTCCCGCTTTAAGTTTGGTGATTTCCATTTGTTTGATTCTTTGACACAAACTTTTTAATGTGTCTGGATGAGGTCATTTTTAGGTTTTGTTCTTATGATCAGGAATAATCATTTTGTGAGATCTATAACGAGCTTTATCTTGAAAGCGCTCATACAGAGTATTAAAATGTAGTTTTCAAGGTTCGGAATATGCTTGAATTTGAATCTGCTCATTAAAATTGCTAAGTACAGATTCAAATATTTTGGATATTCCCATGCCGATTAGGTTCTTGTTTCTGCATTTGTGTTCCGGATCATATCCTGGCTGAAATGAGACATTGACTAATTACCATTTATGTCCCAGGTGTATGTTATGGAGACACGGGCAGCGAGGTGGAAACTGAGGGGAATGGCATGCTGCACTGCAGGGTTGGCTCATTGTTCACTGGCCGTAGCAGCTTCCACCCCGGAGAGCCCCGTGAGGGACTATCCGGACTCCCCACAGGTTAGTGTCATCTACACACAAGCAGTGGTGTGTTTTTTATTTGTTTTTAAAGGATTAGATGTTTTCAGCATATTTATTGTTCAGTTCAGGGTTCAGGTTTTTGTCTCAGAACGAATTTGAAACAATGAAATCTGTGCCCTTCACCAGGTCTTTCAGCTTGTCTATTTATGTAGATGGATTCACATTAAGGTTGAAGGTCTTTTTATATATCTATGCATATATTTTAATTAAATGTGCATATCATAACATTTGAACTAATTAAATAGAGTAAATGCATACTACAAAAATCATCAGGGCAAGGCTAACAGCTGCAGCAGTTTGAGCAAAGATGCAGTGATGAACACATAATGTACCCACCATAAAGAAATAATGTTGAATACTACTCAAAACCTTTATTTCGATGTCATCTCTGTACAAAAAGCAAAGAATACAAATCTAAGAAAAGGAGCAGACATTTTTAACAGCTAAAATGTTGAAATACATACATACATACATACAGGAAATTACAAAAAACAACAGATACTACATCGTGGTTGTGGCGAAAAAGGCTTTTGAGAGTAGCCAAAAATCAAAGCTGGTGAGAATAATCATAATTAATGAGGAGAGTACGTGTCCCTGAGAGCCACAGGCAGCATACATCACACTGATCTAGTCTCAAAGTGAAGCCAACGTCTGGATCAGGCTTGAAAAACAAACACACGGAGAGTAAAACTTAATCAAAGATGTTATTCTTTCTCTCCAGGTGGTGCAGGTCCGCTGGTCATCTGCTCTGACTGCTACGACAACGCCAACATCTACTCTCGCACACGGGAGTACTGCCCCTACTCCTATCTGGGGGAGGACGACCCGCTGGACAAGACCCTGCCAGGCCTGAAGGAGAGCTTCAGTGAGCACGCCCGGCACAAGGACACGGTTCTGGAAAGCCTCATTAGCAACCGGGACTCCTCCGACTTTCTCACCTCACACGACAAAAGGCTGAGCAGCCACACTCCCCCGGAGCACTATGCTAATGGTGAGATTTGGAAACAGGAATTTGTACCTATTAGAGCAAGGTGGTGACACCATCCTTTGTCTAGGTGCCAACTATCATGTCCTACCTGCTGAGGTGTTTTGGGGTAACACGATGAAATTTTACCCTCCTGCAGCTCCTGGGAAAAAGCCTTTTAGTATTCTGTAACACATTTTCTGTCATTTTCGATGCTATGTCAATCTTGCAGATGCTGCTGCAAATTTTAGCTTGACTTCATATACGGTTTATACACTGAGGTCGTTAATTTACTTACAGATGAGGGATTTCCCACTGAACTGGTAAATCCAAATGATATTTATAAGAGATATTCAGCTGGATACATAGAGGCTCGTTAAGAAGGTTGATCAGGTCATTGTCGTACCTGCAGGCTGATGCTTACAATGTAGGAAGTTAATGATTACCGTTCCTGATGATTAATTTGTCTGTTACGTTTTGATTCACCTTTTCATAATGATAAAATACATGTTCTCACAGAGTAAAAGAACATCTTCAGATTGTTTACACTCAAAGATCTGAAGGCTTTCAAGCTACATGAAGGGTTTTCCCTGAAGGTGGAAATAGCTGGAAAACATGCGAGGATACAGTCTGAGCACACACCTTTCAGAGTTATTGTGATGTGAGGGACTGTTTCTGCAGAGCACACACAAAATCTCATCAGGTGTGTTCAAAGCCACTTGCCCTGTGCTGACTGTTAAATATAAAAGGGAACAAAAACTGAATTAAGTTCACTTTTACGAGACTTTATTAGGCTATTCCTCAATATTACATTAACTCAAATACTCTTCTCCAGTCGGAGTCTCAGTTTTCCCTGGAACGGTCACATCTGGGTGGCTGGTTTATTGAGACTGTGTTAGACTATATAAGCCAGTGACAGTGCATTAAACTTCCCCACACTGAGTTACTGTCCTAGTCCAAAGATGTTATAATAGCCTATTATATTCTGTCATTTCTATCCACACTCTTGTCTGAGACCTTTTATTAAGAATGCTATTATCTTTTATTTCTGGAAATGAAATTTCAAGTTATTCCATTATTTCAGACATCAGTGACAAACAACTGCGTACCTCTAGGGCTGCTCCTAAGCAGTTTTGCTACTGCAGCAACCAAGGTAACCATAATAAACAGCACTGCACAACTTAAGCAGACCGAGCTTTCATTACAAACACATTCATTTGGCTTGTGAACAATGGCAAATAATCGCTTGCTTAATGTGTTTTTGCCTCAAAACCCTGCAGACTTGGTGTTGAAAGGCAGGAACTAGATAATAATCTGTTGAGCTATAATCTGTGATTGTTGAAATAACGTTTGTGATTGTGAATCAGTTATTTGTAGGCATCTTATTGTGTTTTTCTGTATTTGCAGATTCTCTTAGCAGGTCCTTCTGGGGAGAAGGGGAAGATCCATCCTCGAAACCCCACCCAGGTTCATCCCAGCACCCAGTGACAGTACAAAGGACACCACCTCTGGCTTCCACTGCCGACGGAGCAGAGGAACAGAGTGAAGCAGAGGCGGACTGTTATCCCAGCCACTGCACACAGGACCACAGAAGTGCCTCTAATAGGACTAACCCTCAGGAGCATCCTGCTCCCACATAGGTCCTCACACTCCACCCACGTTCTGCCTCTGACTCCTCGTTGCTGCACCCCCCTCTCCTCCCCTCCCTCCACCCACTACCTCCAAAGAGACTCGTCACATTCTGCCAAAGATGCTCTCTTGTATGTTTACATTCCCCTTTCACTCAAGAGGACATACTAACGTTCTCCGCTGTGGAGAGACTGCTGTGTCAGGCTGGAGAAATGGACCAGTGATTAAATTGACCTCCTCCTTGACATCTCCAACTCTGCAGGACCCTTTTTCTCCCACGTCCTCCACTCCCTTTTGTTCTCTTTCTATAGAGAGCTATGAATGTATGCTTTAAAGAGCCATGTCGGATGCTGCCACAAGAGAACGCCAAGAGTCTTTACAAGCTCTTTCCTCCGTCCCTGCTGCTGTGGGGCTTAAAAATGTGTGCCAGTGTACGTCACGCTGGCAGTTTTCTCTCATCATTCCTGGTACAGACACCTGTTGGAGCAGCCTATGTGACTTTGGTAGAAATTACAAACCACCTCTTCCCAAGCGGGGACACGGTAGGTTTAAAAAGCTGACAGTTGTAGCTCCCTGACCAGCAGTTTGTGGTTATTAATATAGGAAAGAACATTGAAAACATTCCCACAGGCATCCCGACTGACTCAAAACTATGCTATCTGGTATCTTGTTATGCAAATCTCAGAGACAGTGACACCAAAATGTGGTGTATATTATGAATATATATAAATATATCCTAAATCGTCTTTATCTGATCTTGTTTTTGTCCTACGTCAAACACAGTTGCTAATTCCTTCATTTTTATGTCTTTGTAATGATAAGCAGTTTGGGGAGAGAAAGCGTACAGATGTTTTGCACATGTGACACTCATGGTTTTGCTGGCTATTTTCTCATGGTTGTCTACGGATGGCCTTTTTAACAAGCATTCTCCATAACCTCGATCAGGTGGCTTTAGTACACAGTATGCACTGATTTGTTTCCCCCTTTATCATACCATACAGGCACTTAAGTTAATGGTGGTAAACTTTATTATGCAGTGTGCATGCCGTTTTACATTGTGAGGATTTATCATCAGTTTTATCTCAAAAAGCTCCTGATCCTTCCGTAAATATTAATTAAGTCTAGGTTTTCACTTGGGACTGTGAAAATGAGAATGTATTGTATTATTTTATACACGTATGTATGTATATAAGACTAGTAATCTATTAAATTCATGTCTTACTAGTCCATTTTCAGAGAGGTTTGAGACATAAGCTGCAGTAATTTTAAGCTTATTCATTTGAAGCCTTTATTGACCTGAAGTTTTACCTGTCTGTTCAGGTAACAACACAGGCACATTTTCAAGAGAAATGGGTGTTATTTTTCCTCCTAACCGAGAGATAGTAATCAAACAGCTGCCAGCTTCAGCAAACTGTACTGTTTCCACATGTCGGCTTTTAAATTGCTTTGAGGTTTTTGGAAATGTAAACGCCTCTCATCGTGTAAAAGATCGTGGTCTTGTTTCATCAGGTTCGATGTCACGAGTTCCTGGTAAAAATCCTCTTGATGATTGCACTTCAGAGCTGCTCGGATGCGATTGGCTTTGGCTCCGTTTGTGACTATCAAAACACTCTTATTTGCTCAGTATATTTAGAAAATGACCCTCAGTTGTGAGTTTATTTGATTCACCTAGCTAAAACCAATGCAGTCTCATTTAAAAGGCTGACAGTAAATCCTCCCTTCATGAGTGTTTGGGTATCTGTTTTACAATGTTAATTCAACTTTATGGTTCATTTGGAAGATGCTGTTGGATTGTATTGAGGTATACAGAGAGGTACTTTTGTTTTTTTGTCCATCCCATTTATATTAATGATGGTCGGCTAAATAAAAGAATCCCCTCTCTGTATAATGCAGTACAATTAAATCAACAGCGCTCCGCAGCAGTTTCAGGAAAAACGTCATGAAGGTGGAACAATGTTTGTTTTAGCTCAGTTAAACTGGCAACTGAGAATATATCATTCTTGAAAGACATAATGTCTGACTACATATTTGAAAGTTTATTTTTGTTATATGTCTTGTTGATAATCAGCACTGCTACATTCTGCTCTTCTTTTATTTTTGACCAAGAAAGGATTATTCCTCTTCTCCCTCTTTTGTGTTTAAAGGTACTGACACTAAATATCAATAATGCTGAAAAGTGAATCTACAATGCAAATGTGTGAACGTGATGCTATATTTTCAATGTAATGTCACCAATTGTAACATGACCATACAAACGATTGCTACTATTTAGTTGTTTCAAATTGCCCATGTCTGACAGTAACATGTATGTTAAGCAGCAGATGGTATCGGTACATCTCAGTGGTGCATGCAGATATAAAATGCATGTCATTCTTGCACTCTTTTGGGTTCTAACTCAATATTTGTCAATCGTCAGCTTGCCTTTAGTCCCCAGATCAGCACATTCCAAGCCTCTTCCATAGAATTTGGCATTCTGAAGCCCAAGTTCTGCTGTATTTTGTCACACACTCCGTGCTATTTGTTATTTCTTGTTGATGTTTTCTGACTCATTCCTGCCAAGGTCAATTTCATGCCCCCTTTGAGCGATTTGAGGAATTCAAATGCAATCTCGCAGTGATATGTCATCTTAATGGAGCTCCACGTCAATACTTTCTGCCAACGCAGCAAAACATAATGTGCATTTTGTATTGTTTTGTTCTCTAAACGTCCTCTGTGACTTTATACCAAAGTTTAGCAGTAACTGCTCTGGCAATATCCAATGCTGCTTGTTTTTTTTTGTATTGTTTGTATTGCATTTTGTTTCCAATAGTATTTTTGGACCTTGTTTACCTGTACATTCTGTAAAGCATGTCTAAAGAGCCTTTTTGTTACGTAGCCATTACTCTGACATTAAACATGAATTCTGATAATTTGGTTTCGGATCGTGATTGTTTGCTTCAACATTTCTTTTAGGTTGAAAATAGGATGGTATGCATTATTCATTATTGTGTAAAAAGAAATGAAAATAGCTTGGAAAATGCTTAAATGTATCCATTATGTTTTCAAGTGAGGGAACATACTTGATTTTGAATATACTCTGGAAAAATGCTTGATTTGCAGCATAATTCCGTGTTTCTTATTCACAATCACTCATGTAAACCAAAAATTTTGAAATGAAACATTCTTGTTTTGTGTGCACTTTGCTTTTATAGTGAGAATTCCTCTTTTGATCCCACAGAAATAGAATAAGACTTATTAAGTTGTACTTCTATGGTTGATCCCTTTCTTGGGAAAATAGCAAGCATTAAATAATCATGATCAAAGCACAAAAAATTAATACTAATAACTGCTGGTAAAATAAAATACATTAAGTGCTCGATGGGAGAAAGGCTTTGAAAGTCCAGACATTTTTGTTTTCAGTTCTTCTAAACTGCTTGAATTCTATGATTAAAAAGCTCTACAAGCCCTGTATTGAATTTTCAATGTTTTATGATAGAGAAAGGCAGAAATTGGTCACATTTTTGGTGAGTTGACAGAAGCAAATGTTTTTAATTTTTGCTTGTAAAATTGCCAAAATGTTTGATCAAAATTCAAAAGTTCATTTATGAAGAAATCTGTTTCAGATTTCTGTGAGGGTGTTTGATGTTGCTCACAGCAGAAGGACTCAAAGAAAAAAGAGAAAATGTTCTTGCAGGATTTTATTTAGGTTACATGTAATTCCAGGCACAGGGGTCTAAACCACAACATGATTTCTGGGCACAACATGGAACGATTTAAAAGGCCAAGCCATCTATAATCTGGATTTAGTCATGTCAAGCCAACACAAAGCCAGCTAATATGGGCCTTAAAAACTGTTAGTCCATCATCGGTCTTGACGTTAAGAAAAAGACCTCATTTTCAAAAGTCCCTCCTACATAAATCCTGCAGAATCCCAGGAAACATCGGGTTGAATGTGACTGCATCAGCCTTTTAAAGTCCGCAGTTTGTTTGGATCCCTGCTCCACTCCCCAGTCCCCATCAAAGACATGATAGCATTGTTAATCATCCTCTTCAAGGCGATGAATTATTCAGAGCAAAGTCCAGGGTGGCAACTCTGTATTTAAATACAGACTTCTAATGCATCACACCCGGAGAACACAAACTACTGCTGCTTCATAAATACTACAGAAGGTGTGTTCCCTGCTTCCAGTTATAAAGTTAATTAACTCGACTACATGACGCTGACATACGACTGTCCTCTGAGTCACCACGCCCAAATTGTCAGAATCCATCGTGCTGTATTGGGGAGGGTGAGGGCTGGGCAAACACAAACTGTGCATCATTTATAACATGCTGTGAAACACCACGAGTAATCTCCAGAGATGAAGTGACATTTACAAAGTTTAATTAACTTCCAAAGCGACACTTAAAAACCACTTTGGTTTTTGCATCATCTTGCATTTTTCATCAAGCTCCAGCAACATTTATGATAAAAACAGCGTTACATAAAGACAAGGGAGCTGCTATATTTCATAAATAGTTTGATACCAACATGAGTTTATGTAAATGCATGAGCTCATACAAAAAAAGGAAAAAGAAACCCTGTGCTGGCAGGCCATGAAATGTGTAGGCTTTGCATGTAGGTGGACTCTTGTGAATAAAAGGTCATATTTTTCTGCACTAGACACACATAAACAATGATAATCTATTCATGAACACACCACTCTGAGCATTTTCCGTTGGAAGACAAAGCCAGAGATACAACTCAAGGGATAATTAACGATTAAGTCAATTCAATCACTGTCTCATAGGTCATGCATGGAGAAATGCAGCTGCATGCAGCCATGCATGATGATATGTAGGTATGTAAATCAAAGAGCTCAGGGAGGGATGAACTGGAGCAGTAAATTGTTTTGATCTCTAATTGTGTCGGTAGGTGGCGCTGTGGAGTCACTTATTAAGATCAAGCAGAATCCTCCCAGAGATTACTTACCTCACTCTGTACAAATTAAGAGTCTTAATTGGGTGTAATTTGCTCTGCACGCTTAATATTAGGATTACATGCACTGTGTATTTTAGTTAGTCTTATGTTACACTCATTCTGCCTGATATCCAAGATAACAAATCCTATAAAGATGCAGATAAACAGCCCATATGTATTTTAAACGGCCGGCTAAAATGTTAAAAAGAGCATTATTGGATTTATATAGTGTTTTCCCCCGTTTAGTACCACAGCACACCGGAGGATGGAGCCAGCATGAGCGTCTACAAAACACTTCTGCCGCTGAGCGTAAAAAAGGGGCGTTTCTGAGCTTGGCAGCGTCTCTGTTGGCGGTGCCAGGTGTGTTCAAACCTGTAGCAGACCAAACGCTCGCAGATGTCTCACAGCTCAATCACAATGGGCTGGATCTCAACCGCATAAACCGCCAACCCGGTGCTCGCTGCCGCCCGTCTATTTTCAGCCTGCCCACAGGTATGAGGGATTTCTCGTTGACGCACTACATTTCAGCGGCAGACACTCCACAATCCGCCGCCGAGTGAGTAACATACTCTCTGTTTACATTTTGTTTGTGACTACTTGGCGTCGAGAGGCTCCTCCGGAAACGAAGCAAAGCGCGGATTTGGTTCAGGAGACGCCTTGGAGAGCATGAAGCCAGAATTGTTCCCCTTTTAACCATCTTGACGCTATCAACTCCTGTTTTACGCACACGGAGCGCTTGGATTTATTGCAACCCAGGCAACTGTGCGCACACCGGAGCACAAACCCGTGGGATGACAAACCTCAGCGGCAGATTCACGGGGTGAACATCAGCCTCCTAAATGTCAGGAAGATGAAATCCCCAGCAGCAGGTCTGGATATTAACTCAGGAGGGTTTATTAGGCCGCGTCACTCCGCGCTCGTTTAACAACAGCAAACCGAGGCGACTGTGTCAGATCGTTACTTGTTCGATAAGGGAGTAACCATGTCCAGAACACTGAAGAAGAAGAAACACTGGTCCAGTAAGGTGGTGGAGTGCGCGGTGTCATGGGGGAACCTGGGGGACTTTGGCTCCGTGGTGGAGGTCCTCGGAGGAGCAGAGCTGGGACAGTTCCCCTACCTGGGCCAGATGAAGCTGGACGTGCTGGTGTGTCACGTCGGGAAGCTGCCCTACTACGGGGACGTTTTGCTGGAGGTGAACGGGACGCCAGTCAGTGGACTTACAAACCGTGACACCCTGGCTGTCATACGCCACTTTAGGGAGCCGATCCGCCTGAAGACGGTCAAACCAGGTGAGTCCTCTGCTTTCCTTTCCCCTCCACCGCTGTGTCTGTTTCAGCTGCTGCTGCTGTTGTGTTACCTGAGCTCCGTCTGTGAGCGTTTTGCTATGTGGTATCCGCCAAACACAACCAGCTCATGATAGTACACACCCAGTGATGTAGAGAGACGGTGGCACCCATCACTGCCAGACTGTGACCATCTCAACACAAACAGCCTCTAATCATATTCTTCCTTACAGACTCCCTCCTCATAAAACTTGCAACATATGTCTCCTTGTAAACATGTCAGCTGAAGTTGACTAAACCATTGCATAATAGCAGGGCTCTCCCTTTGAGTAGATAGTGGTTCTCAACAAGGGGTCCGGGGAACCCCAGGAGGACCCAGGAAAATGGGGGAGTAGTTTATTTTTAGTATTTAATTCAATATAGAAGTGAGCTCAGTGTGAATGAGAGTCAAAGGAGTGACTACTCTGATTATCAAATGTAGCTGACAACTGTAGAATTTTGGTGTTAATGATGTCTAACAACAAAAATCATTTTCAGATTGAAGATTGTGGCTGTATTTAGGGGTCTTTGACATAAAAATTGTGCAAAACTACTGAAAAAGTTCTGGTCGTTTTGGCTTTGGTCGGCCTTGTTTTATTCATGTTGATTTACGTCCAAGAGCTCATTGGTTGTATACACAAGATTTAAAGTGGTGCTTTTGCTTATTCTTTATGGAGAAACTTAGTTTTACAGATCAACCACTTGATTATTCAGCATATTGAGTGTGAGTTGACTAATTTCTTCTTCAGCCCTACCAATTAAACCAAAAGGTGACTAAAGAGAGTTGAGCTGTGTCCATCCCTGCACCCTTCCCAAAGCATATTCCAGACTTCTACTGTAAACCTACTGTCCCATAACGTCTAATTGGCCAATTCTCTCACCACTTTCTCAGGGAGATCGAATAGTGATAATGGTAATAATGGCATGTAGCCCAGATGGAGCCTTCTAGGCTAAGTGCACTTACATGCATAGAAATAAGGCCTAATTACATCCTCCATTATTCAGGCTCCTCTGCTGCCCATTGGCCACAGAAAGCCGGAGTGGTTAGCTGTGTTGTACCCGGTTCTGCTATCATTCAACATCCAGCTCTCCAAGGATGCTGGCTGCAACATCCAAACACTGATAATGAGGTCTAATAGCTGGGATGTTTCGGTGACGCTGCTGCTGGTTCTGACCTAAGCTGAGGTCCTCAGGTAGAAGGGGTTTACTGGCTCAGGAGATCCAGTTGTGTGTTTACCGGTGAGGGCGTCCGCCTCACTTTGCTTGTATGCTGAAGCTGGAATGTCTGAACAACTGAGACTGTTCAAAAGGTTACATCAGCAGCAGCAGCAGCTGAGTCCCAGGACCTCAGGCCAAGATCAGCTGTATGTGTGCACATGACTACTTATGGTGCATGTGTGGAGTCATTCCAATGAGTTTTCCTGTGTTTTATATCTTTTATAAGCAAACAAGAGATGAAGGGAATGTTTCCCTAGATGTATGAGTCCTGTGCCTATTAGCATGCATGCACGTGAAGGTGTGTGTGTGTGTGTTTTGTGGCTCTACGCTCCCCAGAGCTTCCAACACTACGCTCTCTGCCCCACTAACCAAGGATGATTAATAAAGGGCATGGAAGAACGAGAGAGAAAGACACACAAAGAAGCAGAGGGAGAGAGAGAGAGACAGAGAGACATAAAGAGAGATGGGGAGAAAATCGGCTCTGCCTTTGGCTCCAGGCTTAACTCCCACGCAAAGCTTTTTTTTCCTTTTTAAAGCTCACAGGGAAGTAATAGGTGGCAAAAATGCCCGAATTCCTCATCACCTATTTCTTCACTGTCACTCTTCCCAGTCTGGCCTCCATATTTGGTTTCAGCACCATGTGATGTAACAACAGCATGGATGAGCTCTTGGATGTCCTGTTAAAAAGGCCTCACAGATCCCCCCCCCGGCGTCTGCATACAGATGGGGTTGTTACATTGTATGATTACATATTGTCGGAGTGTGTACGTCTGCACTGTGTGTATACATTCCTGTGTGGTAGCCTCATGTTTAATTCACACCTCTTGCATAATTGAGTTAGTGAGTGGATTTTCTCCACGCTGATGGAGGCGGTGGGCCTAGAGGATCAGCTGTCACCGGGAAGCCCGGAAATCTGCGATGACAAGGCGGCGGCCGGCAGCGGCGGACAGGCTCATTGGGGTCGACCACATGGTCCCCCGTTTGTGCTCTGCCCGAGATCTCCTTGCGCCCCGGCTGCCCGTGCCCTCTGGAGCTGGTGTGCTTCCCGTGCTGCTCCAGCTCCCGACATCTGGGGCGGAGCTACGAGGGAAGAGATGTGCAGGGATGCAAAAGCAGAAATGGGGATCTGAGGCTTGGAAAGAGAGAGACAGGATGGGAGATGCTAGTCTCTATGGAGGCTATTATCTATCTCAGCCATTGATCGAGAGCAATGTGAGAGTTGCACACAGCACTTCACTTACTTTTCTGCTGCTTCTGGTGCATCATATATTCTCCAGGGGCCACCAAGAGGCTTCTCTCACATGCATACATCCTCACATATATACATTTTTTAGTGTTTGAAATAAAGGAGTTAACACCAAGCCTACGCCGAGACTTCACAATGTACCGCGAGGTGAATGTGCTCATTTCCCTGGTATCTTTGATTAAGCTGGAGACGCCTCTATTAAAAGCTCTGTAGCTCTGCGCTCGGTGCAGGAATCTATTTCTGCCGGTACCCCCAGCTAAGGATCGGAAAAAGATGCCTGATGAAAAGGTTCATGAATGGTATCTCAGATTTCCTTTTTCCGCCGCTCGGTTATTTTCCGCCGTGCTTCCTATATGTTTGCAGCTTCAATCACTGTGCAATCAAAACATAGATACAACCTGTAGCCATTTATATGCAGCTGAATGGATGATGACTGACATCAAATGAATAGTCCCAGTGCAGTGGAGCTGCTGAGGCACGCTCTCGTTTGTCTTTTTCACAATTAATAATGGCTCTTTGACTGTATGAGACACATGTACACAAGCCAACGTTTTAAAAGTGGCATGCTTTGATTTTCAGTCAAACAGCCAGAATTGGCTTTATGATATTTAATACAGTCGTGAAATTTAACAGCAGTCATCAGATTGCAGGTATGTTCAAATAAAATGTTAATTAATGGAAATTCTCAAACACCTTTGGGGCGTCGGGAACAACAGCGTTTTTATTGAGACATGATAGTCATTTTATCTTTATTGATTTTAATGGTTGATAATTGTTGGTGTGATAATGAGACCATATTAAGTCTGCAGAATGGTATAATTCATCTGTTTCTGTAAGCTCCAGAGTTTCCGAGGCATATTCTGTTCTTAATTACCTTTGAATTATGAAGTCAAATTGAATAACAGAGTTTGTATAAAGCAGCAAAGGATTCTGCAATTGATAACAATTTGTTGCTGACTCTAAATTACATTTTGAGTCGCCTGTTTCTTCTCGCACATCATTATGCTTTTCTATTACCTGCTGATCATGCCAATAGAGAAGAATACAGAGTGACATGAGCCCCTAAGCCCCTGTATCAAACGGCAATAGTGTGTGTGGGTTAATCACATTAATGCACCTCTCATATCAGGAAGTGCCTCTCAATGGAATCATCCTCTTGACAGGCGATGCTTTGTCACCGCAAAGAGATTTGTAGTCGGCTGCACAAAAAGAAAAAAAAAAAAACCGGGGGGATTGAGAGAGAGTTAGAGTGGGAATACAGCAGCCCGGAGAGCCCGGTCAAATAACTAGAGACATCTGTTCTCGCCTCAGAGATGTTTCTGACAATCAGCCGAATGGAGCAGGAGAGCCATCATGCACGCCGCTCCTTTGGCACAGAACTCATCACAAGCTAATTTAGGTGGAATTATTTTAAAAGAAAGTGAGTTTAAAGTGATTCTGAGTGTTTTTTATGCAGATTCAGTAACACAGCCGCTATGTTTAGTCTAGCTAAGTCTGTCGTTAGCCTGCTGCTCTGCTATTGGATTATTGACTGTTTGGAGCCACCTTTGTGCCTCTTTGTGATTTTAATTGCACTGTTGCCTCGCATGCATGTTACTGTATGTTGTCTACAACTGTCTTGATAATGCTTTCTAGGCCAGGCGTCCCTTGGAAAAAAAACCCATTATTGTCATCTGTGCCAACTGGCAAGAAAAAGGCTGAATGAAGAAATCGACACGTAGATAAAATTCTTACTGTACACACAACAACAACCCGGTAGGAAGTGAATTCTCTTGTGCCTCATTAATAATTTACAACGTAGGTAACGCAGAGTATAAAAATGAAACTTGGCAAACCTCTACAGGACATTAATATGAAATATAAGCAAAATATTGCATCAGGCGGCTCTCTTCTGCTGCTGTATTTATTGAAACGCCTCAGCTCTGATGTGCCTCTACTGTATGTGCAGGAGCTTAAAGGACCACACGGCTGTTTTTGCATGTTTCAGCCCATTAACTGCAAATATGTGTATTACTTTTGAACATTTTCTAAAGCACGCTGTAGTGTTTTTAGATTGCTCGATGTGTTATTCCCACCTTCCAGGCTTCTGCTGTTTTCAGCTCATTTCACTACAATAATGAAAATCATGCAGCAGAAAGCGTGAGTGAGGCAGATGCCAAGTCCGCTTTTGTTGTTGTCATTGATATGATTGTGTGGCAATAAAGTATCGATTTTTGCACTCGTAACTGCAGTACCACACAATGGCAACGTCACTTTGAAAGAAATAAAAGTAGACATGATACTCAGGCTGATGGATCAGTTAAAGGTGCAGTGTGTGATTCTGGAGAAAGATAGTTGATTGTGGTGTTTCATTCCCAGGTCATCACATACTGACACTTTGGGTTGGTAGAAGGGACGAAACATCAACCTGAAGCATCCATATATGACGCCCTGGGGCTCAGAAGTCAACTACATTTCTCCAGAATCGCGAACTGCATGTTTAACTCAAATCTCTGCAAGATGATTTCTTAATAGAGACTTACTCTTAGGCTGCCCTCTACAATGAATAACCATTCCATTGGTGCCAACCATGTCATGATATCATGCTGGGAAAGGGGGTGAAATAATGTGCCAAAGTTATGCTATTTTAGCTATCACATAGCGATTTTCATAGTGGACATCTGACCTTAAGATATCTGAATGAAAAGGTGCTCTATGGGCAGCCAAGAGTCTCCTCTTTGTCTGCTTTATGATGATAAAATGCAGTTAAAGGCAAAAACGACATAGCATTTGTTGTTGACTTGCTTTCACCCCCTAAATATCCACAACGCCCAAATCTCATTAAAAGGGGGAAAATGATAAAGGGTTAAAAAATAATATTTAACAGTATGATACATGATTGAATATGATACATATGTGAGGTAGTGCAAGTTTATATATATATAGCACATTTCAGCATTTAAAGTGTTTTCATAAAACAAAAAAAACATCAGTGTATCACAACAGACAGTGTATGACATTGTCAACCAATTCTAGAAATAAAAACTGAAAAAATAAATAATAAGTAAAAGAAATAATTAGCTAACATCATTTCTAAATCCTCCCAGTCATTGTTTTCTGCATTATATATTCTGTAAAGAAAGGTTTTCATGTCAGCACACATTGGGCACCATATTATGTGCATTAATACCAATTATCATTCAGTCTTTTATTTTTGCACTGAAGGACTACCTGGAGACAAAGCAATAAAAGGTTACCACTTTACTGTTTGTGATACTCGCCCCTTGGAGTGTTGGAGATGAGAACAACAGCAGCGAGCACTTGATCACCCCCCCCATGTTTTGTTAACACCACCCGGCCACTGGCATGTCACCACGCTCATCAGCCAGCCTCGGCTTGTTTGTGCTGCACAGGGACACTTGAGCAAGACTGTCAAACTGTAAATGCAAGACGGTTGCCACAGCACCGGAGCATGACAATTAGCTGAAGTGTCTTTCTGTTGCTGGATGTTCTCAGCCTGCTAACCTCGCCTCATTAATGTCTTACTAACTTTCATAGCTGTCTCTCTGCGCGCTCCCTCCCCCCTGTTATCTTTGAATCACACGGATAATAATGCAGCGGTGCTGATTTAGATCTCCTATTGAGTATTGTCGTTCTTATGATGACTGTGATGCATTTTGATTACATATTAATTGTGCAGGAAAGTGCGAGGACCTCGGACCAAACCCAATTAAATATTAATTGTCATGATATGCTTTTAAGAGCCGTAAAAACCCGGGCCACACATTTTTCTAACACTTGTATTAAATTCAAATAAGTGGAAAAGAGGATTTGTCTATTTTTCCGTTCCTTTGTATTTTAGTCTTTGTAACCACGCGGTGCTTTATGTATCTGTTTGGCCTTTCGCTATATCATCCTACAAAGCATTTTGTTGATATACAGCTTGTTTGTCCTCTGTGACTCCCATCAAGCATCTCCAGTGTGTGCCTGAGGCAGCTGTCAGACTTGTAGTGAAGTGCTGCTGCCTTACCACACACACACACACACACACACACACACACACACGCATGCATACATCTAAAGTACACTGTGCAAGATGCCCTTCTTGCCACATAATTTAAATAATAAATGAAACCTAAGCGACCTGTCTGACTGCTAACTAGTGGTGTCACAATTCTCAAAATCCATGATTTGATTTCACTTTTAATGTCAAAATTAAAATCTATTTTTGATTTAAATGTTATTTCAGCGCTGAAGGCTATTCCGTTTTTCGATGATTTGATTTAGATTTGGCAATATCAACATTTCATTGATTGGTTTTATGCCCTGACATCATACATTTTTGGATTATTCTTATGAAAGATAAGCTACGTGGTTGCACGAGACCACACGAGAATTATGGGATAATCTATAATAATAATTATTATAATGGAAGTATGATGGAAATCCATCTTGTCAGGCTTTAAGTTTTATCCTTGTGATGGCAAATCAGCGTCCTGTGAGGAGCTTGTGGCATCAACATAGAGGTGACTGTTCATTCATTCATTCAGGCTCAAAGGCTCCTAAAGAGGTTAACAATAATGCTGCGAAGCATCCGGCACATCAGAACTGTAGAGTATTTCTTCATTATAAGGACAGAAAGGAACGGCGCTGAAGGCTTTTGCGCTTCTCCCCAGTGGTTTGTCTTTGGCGGTGATGGACAGATGGTTCATCCAATCACCTGCCAGGTATTTTTTTGAAAGTGTCTGCCCTTTTCAAAACAGTTTCCATTTCCACTGACTGCCTCTCAGATGGCTCTGTGTAACAAACCATCTGGCAGCGTCAGACAACACTGAGGCCATATTGGTCAGAATTCCTAATTTGCATTTGCTGCTTATGAAATCAATATTTGGAGCTGAATGCTTATTTTCTAAACATAGAATAGAAACTGTGACATTCCTAAAATCCCAGAACATTTGGCAGACAGGTCGGGTGAAAAACTGATTACATGTTTGTCGAGTGATCTTCAATCTAAGTAGATTAGCGAAGGTGAAGGAGTCGATTTCATTGATTGAATTCCATCTCATGCTGATCCTCATCGGAGGAAGATATCAAGACTCAATACCAGCATTAATTAGTTTCTTTTTTCTGTTGAGCAGTGCTGCACCAGCTACCCATAATGCAACTGTAAAGCAGAGCTGCCAACATCCTGTAGCATCCTGTGAGAGCCCGATCCCTCGTGCCTTGCAGTGTGTTTACGGGGGAGGAGGGGGAGTCGGTGGGAGGAGGCGTAATGCAACTCCAAAACAAACGAGCGTAAAGTTGCTCCCAACCCTACTCCACGTCCTCAATAATTCATCTATACTAGAGCTGGATACTCTGAATGTGTCTGTGCGTGATAACCGGTTATATTAGAGTAAAGCGGTAGGCTACAGTCAAAAAGCATAGCATGACTCCCGGTCCCCGGCACACTCTCATTATTCCCACTTTATCAAATTGGCGCCGCTCTCCTCGCGTACTCCAGCAGCACCTGCGACGAACGCAACGTAAACAGCACGCTTGATGAGATGGTTCAGAGTTAGAAGCCTGTATTTTGAAGTTGATTGTAAGAGTGTTTCATGATGATTGCCTTGTAGATGTGGAAATGTATGTGCCAGCTTTGCTTCACGGATGTCGGCAAGGCTTATATTCAGTGATGTAGAGGTGGGCAGAACAGCTGGCACGCCAGGCTTTCTAGTTGGTTCTTAGCACATTCCAAAACAACCATCTGAAGACTCTATGAATCGCATTATCTGATGAGCATTAGCTTCTTTTTGTCATACATCGTGTCTCTCTGTAATCATGTCAGTTTGTCGCTGCCGAATGCTGCGAAAAAACAGGAGAAAAAGGGTGGTGAAGAACTGAGCGTAAATGGGTTTATCCTCCATACCCCTGTTTATATTCGCTGAACTGGAAAGAAATCCTTCATGTAATTTGTCCTAAGGCCGCCTATAGGAAGAAGCATTTTTGGAATATGAAAAAAAAAAGGAAAAAATGTGCTTCTGTAACGGTAAGAGGACTGAAAGTTGGGAGGCCTCTGGTCAGGGCGTATTACGGTGATCACACACACAGGGAGCGGAGAGTGGTGGGCACAGGTCATGGTGGCAGTGTTTAATGAGGTGTGTGTGTGTGTGTGTGACAGAGAGAAGCACAGGGGGGGAATTCACACCAGTACAAGCAAACAACATAATCTCTCTCCAACTCAAATCCAGGCTACATTCCCCATTATGTGAAGTGAACATGGGAGAGTTAATTCTCTAATTGCATCGTCTATAGTGGCTTACAGTAGCACTGGTCATAAATCTGCAGAGCATACAAATAGCATTTGGGTGGTTACAGTATGCTGAATTTCCTCTGAGATATGTTTTTTTTTTAATCAGTGGGAGGTTCTGGGGGATTTCAGCTCCTCGGTTGCCTTCAGTCGCTGCTCCAATTAAAGACGCCGTTGTTGTCTTAAATGCCTGTTAGCGCTCATATCACAATATAATAACTAATTCTAATCCTGTCCCAGTAAATATGTATTTATTAGGGGGTCGTAAAATCTTTTTCTTTTCATTTAGAGTTGCAAATATGGCTCTAGCAGCAGTGGAGGCACATTTGCAGTTGGGGGTGGGTTTCAGTGCTGGCTGAACACGGCGAAGAGTAATGGCTATAGAAAGTGGTTATTTTTGCTTTGACCTGCATCCTATTTGGCCTCATTACCCACTGTTCTTTCTGCCCGCTTTGTGGCGAGCTCTGCCTTTTCTCTGCTCCTATCTTGCCCGTAACTGTGTCGGCGAGATATCTGCCAAATTTTCCTCCTCTGATGGAAATTTGTCATTCATCACTCTTTTCTAAACGCGTTACATATCTACAATAGAGCAGTGTAT
>CAFUXE010000957.1:628553-670243 GCA_903364295.1 Serranus cabrilla
TTCTCTTCTCTTCTCTTCTCTTCTCTTCTCTTCTCTTCTCTTCTCTTCTCTCTCAACTAGTCAACTAATTGGTCATTTTATGTTTTTTTCATGCTGAATTACTTTCGACATTCCTTGTAAACACATTTAAAGTGATGCTTAAACTAAGGTGTACAGATCGGTGTTAAATAACAAACAATGTCTTACACTGAGGACCTCTTTTCCTTTCTTTTCTTTAGGGCAGCCTCCTCTTCCTCAATTTGTTGGCTAATTGGCCATTTTGGCCTCCGACGACTAAGCTTTCTTTAGTCAGTTAGTCATGTTTTAATGCTTTCTTTCTTGTCAAAAGACTCCAAGAAACCTACATTTCTGTAAACACGTTCAACACATTTAAAATGGTGCACTTGCATGATTCTTTGATAGTGATAGTTAACTAAGAATTTCTTTATTTTTCTTCTTTCTAAGAAAGGCGAGGACAGATTCTTTTCTCTCTCTCTTCTCTTTGCACTCTTCCCTTCTGGGTCGTGGTGGATAATAAAACATGATATTTTTCATAATTCCCCGTGTATAACAGCCTCTAATAATAGTGCCCTTTTTGTGTTGCAAATGTTCACGCTTTTGATGTTTTATTTAATTCTTCTTTCTAATAAAAGCTGACACTGCAGCTTTTATTCAAATATAATCTCCTGTCATTTGGTCGCCACCACAAATTACTTATTATTTCCGGTGTATAATTTTGACAACGTAATAAACAATACATCAGAGAAGATGGTATGAAACCTAGTAACCTTTTCATACCTCATATCAAATATTGCCTTGATTTCCTATCGCAGTGCAGTTCCCTGTATCACCTGTATCAGGCGGTTAATGACTGTGTGAGTGTGTGTGTGTGTGTGTGTGTGTTGTGTCACATCTTGAACATGCCGTCTCCTTAATTATTAAGGTGACACAGACAACACAGGCTGTTCACAACAACACAGGACCTGTTGGTGTACTATAAATGGAGAGCTGTACGGTCTCTTTCACACACTTACACACACACGCACACACACACTCTCATGCACACATCAGCACATTAATCTGTCTCGCTCGCAGCATGCACATGGTTCTCCACATGACGCAGATGTTGCTAACAGTGGGATGGAGTGATGGCTGGATGCAGAAGCCCCAGTCACCCAGTCACTGCATAATCTGATTACAGACGCTTCACACAGTCGTCCCGACTGATGAGGGGCGGGCATCAGGGAGCGGACAGATGGACGAGCCATGGTTGTTAACAGCTGTGGTTAACTCTGTTGTGTAATATACAGTTGCGGTGTTCAGGAAGAGGAAGGCATGTGACGGCATTTAGCTGAATTATATTATGATGGAGCTTTCACCAGGATGTGTGCTTTAACAGCAGTAGTGATAATCTTTTCTATGGATGTTGAACATACAAATATTAAACCTTTCTCTTAAAGGGACAGTTCACCTCAAAATGAAAAACACATCTTTTTCCTCCTTCCTTTAATACTTTATATCCATTTATAAATCTAGTGTCGGTATGTGAGTGAGTGCTTTCTCTCTTTCATAGTGACGGAGCTTGATGCCACTTGACATGTGGTACTCAAAGTGTCGTTGACCTGGTTACTCAAGATAATCCATTGACCTTGTTGTGAGCAGTTTAGTGAAAGAACTATTTTCTTTTTATTGGAAGCAAACCTATAAACTGTATCTCTGCACAGCTGCTAGCTTACCAAGAAACACAGAGCTAGCTCTAAATTAGCTTTAATTAGAGCCCGACTGAGTTATCGGTCTATGAAATGCATATTGTTATTGGTGTATATGCTGTCAGTTATGTGCTGTTTTTACACAATATATAATGCAGAAAATGTTGCTTGGCGTCATGTAAAAATGGTGCAATCAAATAACTTTTAAATATTTTTTTTAATAGCCGCAGAAACGGAACAGTACTGATGTTTGTTTATCTATTCATTTTTTAAATTCTGTTATTTATAGAATTGGCTGATAATGTAATTTATTGTTTGTGTAATTTATAACAATGTTAAATGTTATTTTATGAAGTTTTATGTTTGAAGAAGAAGCTCTCTCAGGGTTAGTGTTGAAAAATCGGTGCACAATCCAGATAAAAAAGGTCAATTTTCATTCTATACTATATCAGCCAACGTATTGGTTATTGATGAATTTTCCCATCGAAATTCAATATTGGCATCGGTCTCAATCGATCGAGCTCTAGCTTCTTTCTGTGCAGTGATGTGGTTGCCGGTTGTAGTTTGGTAGAAAGAAAATAGTTCCTACCATGAAACGGCTCACAGCAAAGCCTGTGGATTATGTTTAATAACTGGGTCATGAGTTCTGGAAAGAGACGTGGCTTAAACGTATATATTGGTGCTTTGAGCACCACAAAGCCATAAAGTTCCATTGTATTAGAAAATAAGCAGATCTTTGTGGCAGATTAGTCCAACACTGCAACTCACACCAAAACAATCTAGATTGATAAACAGGAGTAGTGTGAACTGTCCCTTTAATACTTCAAACTTAGCATTACTGAACCAAATTTCCCATAATTCCCCCATGCAGCATTACAGTCGGCCATAATGAAAACTTCCTCTTATCGTACAGGCTGTGAAGAAGAGTGTTTATATCAGATTGCATATAGCACATGTTTCACCACTCATTAATTAACTCAACAGAATCAAGAAGCAAAGTGGCTCATGCTGATTAACAGCACGTCCATTTTGATCCTCAGCCACCAAAATATGACTTCACAGCAGTGGAGACCAGAGCTGAGTGGCCACAGCTGCTGCTGGAGCAGCTCACTGTCAGATTGGAAACTAGAATGGCACGAGAGCGCCGATGGAGCGATCACATGCCCCTCGGATGGGGCCACTTCCCCAGTTGTGAAGTCGTTCTTCTGTATTCGAAGTGATTGTGAGCTTTAAGTTGTGATGAAGCGACAGAGACGCTACAAAGAAGTTGTGTTAATAGCTGCTTCCAGGATTTACATGACGATAAAGAGCAAATGAAACGGATCAGATGAGCTATAAAATATGATTGGGAACTAATTTTCCTATTATACTGTAACTTCATGAATATAGCACAAATGCCCTAACCTCAATATATTTTAAAAAAAAGTGAAAAATAATTTGTGAATTGGCCCTGGGATCTTCCTTGGACTATGCTCCACCTTTAAGTTTCATGAAAATTGGACTAGAAGTTTTTCATAATTCTGCTGGCAGTCAGAAAAATGGAGCCAGATGCTTTTTTGGTGGAGGTAATAACTAGTTACAAGTTGGTCCACCCAGAAGCCTCTTTACTCCATCTATAAATTGCTAAAATTGCTAAAAACTGTAGTCAAGTACCTACAACACCACCAACACCTAATATATAAATATACTTACTAAATTCAGTCTATTCACGTGGAAATTTTCATACAGTACAATTTGTTCATAAAGTCGCTCCTAGCTTAACCCCACCACCTTTAAAGTTCTTCACTAAACTTTGAGAGCAAAGTTACAAGCAGGTCAAACAGAGGCGACTGTGTTCTCCCCTCAAAATCCACAAAATCTGCAGCCGACCTTTTCTGATAAATCCACAAAACTGTAACTCCTTTTCATTCCATATCAAGACTCAGATTTGTATTCTTTTCCTTCAATGCTTTAAATGTTGTTGAAGGAAAGTTGGGAATGCAATTATTGATTTGAACTTTATGAACCATAATTAACTAATCAACCACAGCTGTTTCTGGAAATACATATATTTACATATATCCAACACAGGCTTTGCAGTAAAACAGTATTTAACAGTATTGTCTGCTGTGATCTGCTCACTCTGGAACACCTGCTGCTCCAAATGCTGCTCATGTAGCATTTCATGAGCAAACTCACCTGCCAGCAGTCAAATCATCATGTTTTCAGGATTACTTTTTCTGATCAAATAAACCTGTTTGGCCCCCAAACTTGCCCTTAAATCTGCAATCAGGAGTCTCCTGTCCTGCTGCTGGCAGTTTGGAAGCGCAGCGTCTCTCCCCAGAGGGTTCATTCCCCCGGGAGCGCTGATCCCGGGAATTACTGCTTCACTTTATCAAATTAAAAAGATTTTCTGCACGTGCTGATATCCATAATGTGAGTCGATGTCGTGGATTTGTTCCGTCGGTGTTTGTTTGCTTGGTGATATCAGTTTGCTAACGTTTGGTCGCTGGCTGTTTTATTGCTCTCTGGCAGATCGTTGTGGGCGATGTCATTACTTTCTGCTAATTTCTGATATTTGCTGCTGCTAGCGATTTCTATTAATTACGGATTAATTTCCTGTAATGGATTAGCTCAGTTTTCATTTGTGATGTGACGTGCATTATGATGCTTTCATGCTATGTTTATAGTGATGAGACAGAAAAGTGCTGTTTTAGTGAGTGTTACGAGTGTTTAGGAGTGGAATTGGTTTCGAGAAATGTTTCATGTCAGGTTGTTCTTCTCGTATTAAGGATTTATTTTACTCCACCACTTCGACTCCATAAAAGAGTGAATAACCCTGCTGTGTTAAAACTGATTTCCTCCTCTTTGATTGCAAGTTTTCAGTGTTCAAATCCCTGCCGTCTCTTCTGAATTCAGTCTTTAACTGCGATTCATTTCTTATGTATTAAGCATTTATTCTTTATTAGTTCATTACGACGGTGAGCTTTCCTTATTAGAGTTACTTTGGTGAGTGATTTAAACTAAAATATCCTGTTGTTTTTCAGTGAAACCTATTTCTCAAATAAAAATGTTAAACGACAAACATAAAAAGTCTAAAATCCATTACAGTATAAACTGTGGATGGGGAGAAAGTTGCAGATGTGATATAACTGTGTTAAAAGCAAACAATCTCTAATTCTTATCTTCATTAGATGTGACAGTCGTGACCATTTCTCCGGGGATCATGAAAGCTTTCTTCCTGTGTTTAAGCTTTAAAGACGGGCAGCAACAATGAATCCGGGGACTCAGACTATCTTGAGCTCCACATTTCTGACTAATTCAGACTCATAAATATGAAGAAAGCTTTCCCAAAGTGGCCTTTATAAATAATGATATAGCAGTGACTAAGCCTACGCGAGTCCGGAGAAGCAGACCGGCCCCAGCATGCACGGCACAATGATGAGTCAGGTGTTTAGGATTTTCTAAAAAAGTGTCTCTCAGAGCAGCAAGATAAACAATGGCTGACATGTACAGAATCTGAGCTGATGCAAACAAATCCACATAATCATGTAAAACAGGTTTGACAAAAATGCAGAATATATTTGTTTCTAGACTCGACATGAAAGCCAGCAACATAAAAGTTTGTTCCTGAGGTAAAACCCTACAATAAGCCTTTGAAAAAGTTTCCATAGTGTGGATTAAAAGAGAGACAGTCATCAATTAAAATCCAGCTTGACACCAGACTGCTGCGGCTGCTTCGCTTTTGTGTGCTTACAATATGTGCGAGCTTTGAAGGTTTGTTTCTCACTCTGGAATATGACTTCTTTGATTCATCTGCATTTCAAATACACTTTAGATCGCTGCAATAAATATAAAGTGCTCTAAATATAAAAATGTCAAATATATATATAATATAAAATGTGCGCATTCAGTGTGAGTGCAGACAATGCATGTCAGGATCGCTAAATTAAAACGTATCTGTGTGCTCGTACATGCAGGTGTTGAAGACAGGCTTTTATCCTGTCAGAGCTGCAAAGTGGCCAATAAAACTCCACAATCAAACGCTCCCCTCCGTCAACTTTTCTCCCATTGTTCAAGGACATGCTGTCCTCTGCTCCGTTGCACTTTGGTCTATGTCTGCAATTTCATACGCACGGCCAGTGATGCGTTCACAATGTGTGGTTTTACCTCTGAAATTTTGATACAGATCCGTTGACTCCGTCTGTGTTTCTTTTCTTTTGTCTGACCTCACGCCGTCTGCGCAAGTTGAGGCCTGTTGTGTTGCAGAGGAATTTAGTCAGGAGTTAAGTTGTCTCACATAACTCCTGTATTCATTAGGAGGTCTGAGCTCAGTTTTAGACTCAGCAAAGGACCTTATTGTATAAACTGACCTACAGAACTTGTCGCCTACATGATTTTTAGGGCTGCAATTAACTGCAATTCCCTTAAATTCCTGTAATCCAAGGTGATATCTTCAAATTCCTTGATTTGTCAAACCAAAAAAGAATACCCACTTCCCTAAAGATGACCCAGTAATTTGTTGTACAAGCAGTTTATCGTGACCCTTATTTAGGTTTATTGTTAGGGTGACCTCTCGTGGCTGTAGCAAGTATGATGTGAGTAAAATAAGGAAGTCGGGTGACGTAGTATAAAGACAGATAAAGTCCGTGTAGGGAGGAGATCGGGGTGGATGGATGGATGGATGGATGGATCAAACAGAGGACTTTGACACAGGACGCTGCTGTTTGTGTCCCTTGTGAAACCAAATCATAGCACACTTAACTGACATGAAGTAAGCATGTACTTAACTTATTTTAACCCAAACCACTGTCCTTTCTTAAGTCTAACCAAGTTGTTTTGGTGCGTAGACCAAACTGCATGAACCTTAGAGACTGTTGCCCCCACAACTATTCCCCTTCAAATTTTTACTTGAGTTAAGGAAGAAAAGTCCAATGACATAGTATAAATAGAGACAAAGTCCTCGGAGGGACCTCATCAAATACAGCATGATTTTTCCTAAATCTAACCAAGTAGCTATGGTGCATAAACCAAACTGTGATGCTTCTTCATGAACTTTATGAAACCTTGAACATAGTTATATACCCTCCGAACAGATTTGTTAGTTTTCATGCTGGGGGTTGGGGCTGTGCTTTGGCCCTTCAGGCCAGATGATGCAGCATGGCATCATGATCTCGCCTCTGATTCATTACAGACTCAGCCAGTTTGTGTTTTGACATGGCTGATTCTGACCCTGAGCCCCGCTCTGTCTGGATGGCTCTTTTTATACCTGGCTGAGCAGCCCTGCCATTGGCATTCACCCACACATGAACATAACCTGCAAACAAACCCCAAAAAGACACACTTGCATGTGCACACACAAACACAAACAGGAAGCTGATGTGTTGAACGGGGTGAAGGTGGAAGTCGGTAAAAGGCGGTCCAGCTGTCCATCAAGCTGAGGTTTATTTCCAGGTAATTTGTGTAGGATGATGGGTGTTTTCACTTTGAAATTAGCATCAAAGTCTGACATTAGCAATATTAATTCTGTTATGATGGCTGTGATTGTGGCTGTCTGCAGGTTGACATTTGAACAGTTAATAAAACGGAAAAGGCTAACTGTGAGTAGACTAATGCAGGGGCCAGCAGCGACGGCGCTTCTAAAAGTTAATTTAAAATGTGGAATGAAAATATGATGAAAATGACATTTTTAGCTCCCTCCAATATTGTGCAATGGATGCTCATGCCCATCCTTTCCTTGTTTGGTGCTGTCATTTTCAATAATGCATTGAATCACTTATGAGGATACATTTTTGCACATTATTAAATTAAGCGAAATGTAATCTTGCATGCTAGTGAATCACGAATTACAGACTCTCCTCTCTATTGTATTTTACACTTCATATGATATCCAATTAACAAAAAAGAATGAGTTGGAAAGCTCATATTGTTTGCCGCTCTTCACAACACGGCAGCAGCCCTGCTTGAGGAGTCCCGCTGTCTTTTGTCTTGACACTGTGGTTCTCATAAATGTACTTAAAATTACATCATTGTTGTCCGTGTCCCTGCAGACAGAGTTAATTATGAAAGCTCTGAGTCACTTAACAAATGCAATTTGTATGTTGAATGTGTTCGGAGATGCAAATGTCCACTACAAGACGGAGAAAGTCTGTGTTCTAATTTTCCAAGCAGACTTTTATTTTGTTACTTTAAACATCTGAAGTACCAAAACTCCTCCACAAAACAAAACATTTTGCTTGTGGAGAAATTTGTGAGGTGGAAAAAAACTAATTTTATGTGGATAAAAATCCAATTTTCGGTCCGGCACTGCAGATACATATTCCTATTTTTGTGAGTGAGGCAGCCTGGAAAGACCTCTGCTGTTTGAATTTTTTGATTGTATTAACAGTAAAAGGATGCCAGATTGAAAAAACAATACAGCCCAGGAAAATAGTCTGTTTGGCAAGCTTTCTCACACAATGTCCCAGGCTCACAGCCACGTACCAAACCAATTTTGCTACTCATGCACACAGAAACAAAAATTGATCTTTGTGAATAGACTGGATTGCTGTTGTACTGGAGGGGCCTAAGAGTGGAACACAGACAAATTTATCCACTTATCCATCCATCCGTCCATCTATCCATCTGTCCGTTCACCCATCCAGCCAGACGTCGCTCTACCTGGCAGGGATGTTGCTCACTGTGACAGGCTTATTGACAGGCCAGAGAGGAGTGCGGGATTATGGGACTAGAGGACGACACGAGTGCTTGTCAGGCTGATGTGGAGAGTGAGGCTTACACGCTGTCAACAGGCTGCACACCTCTGTGGCACGCATGGAATCCACCTTAGACAGAGCCAGAGCTCTTCGACGAAAACCAGTCGAACCAGTAGCCGCTTTGGACGTGCACAGTAGCTGCCTGCCCTTTTTTTTTTATTTATCTGTCTCGCTCAGGACAGGGGTAGATGTATGTGAGTTGGTTTAATTGCATTGCTGACCTTTAAAAGGGAAAGAAAGCTATTAAATTAATTCATTTCATGGTCGAGCTGGTAAGCTACTGCAGAAAAAAGGCTCCTCTGTACATAAAGTATCTGTTGTATATTCATCTACAAAGGCTCATCAATAAAGCTCTGCTTAAAATAGCTACAAAAGTGACTATTTCTCTATTAAGGGACTGTTTTTTTCAGTATAAGTTGAAGGAATGGAGATCAGAAGTTGTACAGTAGCTGCAGATTTCACAGTTTGAAACATAAGCATTATAAAGGGGCATCTTTCCTTCCTTATGCAGCTATAGGACTGTAAGGAGGATGAAAAGGGATAAAGTACTGAGGGATAGCCTCAGTTCTTAGTCAAAGTCAAGATAAGCTTCTCCATGTTTTACTTTTTTATTGTTTCCAACAAAGTTTTTATAAGACATGACATCACTGGTATCTATGAATCCTTCTCTTTTATAAACTTGGTTGCAATTAGGGATGATAATAATAAAACCTTAACTGATGATATGAGTTTTGACCAATTCAGTTAATCAGTTAAACAGTCAGAAAATATTAAAATGAAGAAAGTTTTTTTTTGCATATTTAAAGAAAGCTTGTTGCATTTTTCTTCTTCACTGCTCTGTAGTTGGACGAACTTGCACCTGCAGCTCGGCTGGAAGGTGCACAGTTTATTTCCAGATGATGTTAAAACAGTCATTTATTTTTCCTTGCCCCTTTAACCACAGCAACCATTCGTGCAAGGCACCGATCTTGTCTTTTAACGGTTAATAATTGCTTAACAAGGTCTAAATGAAAATTGGGAAAGCAATTTCGTCCAATTTGCAGTGCAGTTATTTTTTATTAGCAATTAAGCCTGCAGATTATTTTCTGGACTAAGCGTTAAGCATTTGGTCGATAAAATGTCAGAAAATTAAGAATCTGGGATGGATATTTTTCACTAAGTTTAGATTGACTTGTTTTGTTATTCCACAAACGAAAATGTTCTTCACAAGCTGAAAAATAGCAAATACAGAAAGAATTAATAGGTAAAACAAAATTATGGTTGATTATGTTTGAATAATCAACTACTTGACATAAAAAATATAAAAAATTTGAATCCCTAGTTGCAATTCCAATGTTCTACATATGCAATATAAACTGCATATACAACTAAACAATCATCCAGCAGAAAGTAGTCTATTACTGAAAAGTATTTTGTGTCATGTAGTCAGATTTATGCGTTCTTCTTTGACAAGCATACCTTTTTATGAAGTCGGACGTTTTCTGCAGAACATGGATGAGCGATCACATTACTTTTCATCGGCCCTCCAGGACGTCAGCTCCAACCTGACACTACATATGACTTGCAACACAGAGGACAGAGTTCGCCGTGGGTTGTTTGTCAATTCTAATGTTCATATCTGCGAGGACACGTCTGCACATTCGTACATGTACGCGGCAGCCGACTGAAACATGGGCTGATGTCTGTCTTCGCCTTTGGTGTTTTCCACTCGATTCATGTCTTAATTCATGTCACTAATTTGTGTAATTCTTTTTAAATGGGCAGGACGGAGCCACAGGTGTGTGTAAGTAGACTGCATTTGTTTGTGGACTGTTTATCCTGATTGTGGTGAATTCCACTACGTGTCTGAACCACAGGTGTGGAGAGGAACAAGCTGCCTCTGCAAGGCCCTGCCCGCCTTTGTGCGCAGACTGGCTTGAATCATCCTGTTTTGTAAAGCCAGTGATTAAGGCATTGGTATTCAGATCCACCCAGCCACACCAGTGATGTTCCCCAGCTTCATATTTGAACGGCACCCTCCCACAACAGCTTTAAATCCCTCCCGAATCATCTTCCCCTCAAACATAAACATGCTAAAAGCTCCCGGACAACAAAGTATCCCAAAACAACATCATTTTGATATATTTCGAGGGCCATTCATGAGGATGTGAGTACGTAAAGCTAATTCTACAGCCGTATTATGCTGGTGGATTTCACACACTGTGAGGCTCCCAGTTTATGTCTGAAAAGCAGTTGTAGCTTTGATAGAGCTGGATTTCATTTTCCAGCGGCAGCCAATGCCCTCTTATCACTCCTTTCACTTTGACGCCTAATATAATAGCTTTACACAGACACGGGAAGAATCCCAGCAGCCTATTACCCCTACCTGCATTAAATTTACGTCAGCGCTGCCTGAAACACCAACCCCACACTGCCTCACGCTACTTTCCCCCCTTGTTTTATCAGATGAAAATAAAAAAAAAAGCAGGAAGGAGTGTACACACGGGAACGTATAATTTATATTCTGATATCTTAGACAGAGCATTTATAAGCTGCACATGGCACTTCTTGGAATATAAATGTCCAATATTTCCAATTCCAAAGCCTTGGAGAGATAACAGTCTGAGACAATGAACGTGGGAAGAGCCGCACTGCCTGCAGTACCTGTATTTTGACATTTTCAGGTTAAAACTGCACGTCATCGTCAGTTTTTTGTTCATGGAGATGAAAGCCGAAGAGAAGCTGTCCAAAGCTTCCTGCCACAACATCCTCTTCACTGATACACACACAGTACTGTATTACTATTATATATATATATTTTCTTTAAATGGTTATTGTAAAATAACAGATGTAGTTTGCTGCATGACTTCAGGATCATTTAAAGTCTGTTAACATTAAAAAACATCCTCCATCAGAAGCTACTGATCATATCAGAGCAAGTTGTGGCAAAAAGGAAAAAAAGCATCAGTATATGTCGTATTTGTGAGAAGAAAACTGTCTTGCTATTTCACTCTAAATGTGACTTCTAAAGGAGTTTTTATCGTGGAGAAAAGACTGCCAGCAAGTAAACATGATAGTAAACAAAACCGGTTTAAATATTGATTTTACAAATGTTTACTGAATGCTCTAAAATGCTTGTTTGACCCCAAGCAGACTCGCAATGCAATCACTGGCTTTTTCAAGTTATTCTTGTACTTAGAGCTGCAACAGTTAATCGCCAAGTTGGTTAGTCGGTCTATAGAAATATTGTCATTATCTGCAACTATTTCGAAAACTGCTATAGCAGATATGATATATATTTCAGCATCAAAAGACTTCTCAGCATATTGCAAGAAGTTGCATGCTTGTAAAATGTTTAATCACTGCAGGGGTCTAAGTGAACATATGGACAGGATTTGTGCATGACACAATCCATAACATAACTCTCTAAATAATACTCAAATATACACTATAAATCTAGGAGGGCACTCAGAGAGCAAAGACCTCCGTCAATCTCTGTCAACGATTTGTGGGCAGTGTGTTACAAGAATAGTTAATGGGAGTGTTTATGATGTGAATATTTAGGATATTAGAAGTTGGGATACTTTGTCCCAGTAATACAGTCAATTAGTAATACGCCTAATAACAAAATAAACCTTAAAACTTGCACCACCCAGCGCCTTAATAATTACCTCTGAAATGAAAAGAGTGACGTAAAAGCGCTGTCCTTATGAGGCCGATGAAAACTAATGAAATCAGGACAGCAGACGAGCCTCAGGTTGCCCCGCCCCCTGAACAAAGTGTGATCACTCAGTCAGTCACATACACATCACCTTTACACCCTAACATGTTTCATGAAACTTTGGCCAGTAGTCTTTCCGTAATCTTGCTGACAAACACACAAATAAACTAAAGAAAAAGAGAAAAACAGCCAGTAGAGGTGATCATCTGCTAGTAGGTCGCAGGAACAAGTTTGGTGAAGATAAAGAATAAATACCAGCGCACACTGGAATTACTTAACTGTGAGTTATTGAGAGTGAACAATGCTTTTCACCTGAAGCTTCATCAGGTTCAAAGTCACATGACTGATTCTCACAGTCAGTCTTTCATCAGAAATTTAGTTCAAGCCATATCATCAAACATCACAAATGCCTCAGTGCACACACTAAAATACTCTTTTCAAAATTCATTGGCAAAATAAATGACTAAGCCAGCATGGTATAATAGTTTGAGTTAAGCTGTTTTACATGGCAGTGCATAAAAACTCACTTCAGCGTACAAGTAACCCGACCTGGAAGAGCTAAATCATTCTCTAAAGATGTTTTATCTTTACCAACAACATAACATGCGGTGTTTTTGGATATTCAGTATGAAAGGACCTGCATCGGGTTAATGAGCAAAACAAATCACTGGGCCATGCTGTGCCTGAGCCCTTTGACTGTAAATCAAGAATAGTTTGAAATAAATCGTTTAATGGAATTATGAATTAATAGAAGGATGTCATGGTCAGCGACATGTTGTTCATGTGACCTTGTCAGCTGCTCTCACATCACATCTCATTATTTTAAAAAACACTTTGTTTATGACCTTTAGCACTTACATCCCATTTGGAAACAAAGCAGTAAAGAAACAGGGTAAATAGGTAAAATTAGTCATCTTGGATAAAAAAAAAAGAAAAAGTCCAGGCTCGAGTTTCCATGGTAACAGTATTGAAGCATGCTCTGTGAAAAGTTAACCAGTCTGGCTGAGATAAATCAGGCCTCATGCAGGTTTTTACTTCGTGTTTGCAGCAGCAAAGTGAGATGGGTAGCTGTCGTCGAGACGGCTGACCCCTGGCTTCCCCCCGCCAGCCTTACGCATCAGCTCGCACGCAGGAGCTCCTCCCCCTTCATGCGGGCGTTTATGCCCGAGCATTTCTATTACTGGGCTCTCCTGCATTCATCTGTCAGCGGATGCTCCGTGATACGAGGTGGCAGGCCGCAGAGGCACTGAAGCATTTCCGCTCCAAGTGCCCTCTCTCCCCATTTCACCTCTTCTTCTTCTTCTTCTCTTTTCTCTGCTATCATCCTTTTGTATTTGGCTCTGTGTTCTTCTTTTTTTGCCCATCTGGCCCTTCCACAGAGTGCATACAGACACACATACTGTACACGGATGTATTGTCTAACACACACACACGCATGCATTGCCATGGGGAGCTGTGCTAAGGCATGTGTCTGAGTCCAACCACTTGCCCTGGAGTCAAGGAGTAGATCACTCAAGCATTTCCTGTAAAAAGGAAAAGGGTATTTCTTTTCTTTTTTCACTTGGGCTCTTAATGCATGCTTACATTGTGCTAACATAGATGGAATCAAGAGCTGTGCACATGCATGTGTGTGTGTGTGTGTGGGTGAATGAACATGCCCACATGTGTCCTGGGAGCTGACAGAAAACGAGGGTATAGAGATAAATGGTCCATTGTCTGCTGCAGAGCCGGATGGGAGTGCACTGCTCTTGTCGAAGGAATAGAAAGCCGAGGTGGATAACTGGATGTGCCTGCCCGACTGTTGATTTAGAGGGAGGCTGTGAGCCACCTCTGGCTAGTTTCTGCTCCTCTCTGAGCCTGTATTTCCACATCCGAGGTGTGTCATTTCCCCGAACATGTGAGCACACATGTGTTGTATTTGTTTACTTGGGAGCAGTGGGGGAAGAAGCATTCAGAGTATTTTTCAGCCTATTTTCCCATGTTTTTGTGTCTAAGTGGCTGTAGGGAACAGCGCATTTTGAAATTGCTCCAGCATTGAGCGAGAGCGTCGTAACTGGCAGCCAAGAATTAAGCTGCAAGGGCAACTGCAAGGCGTCATCGGGTTCACCAAAAGTGCTCGTGTTTGCCACTGAAGGCTCGGATTGTTTTAATAAGTTTCTTGTAACTTCCAGCACTATTCCTCCAACTTGAACTCACATTCCCACTGTTGTTTTCCTGTCACCTGTCGTGAAATGTCAGAACAAGACGTATTCATCCTCCTGTAATGACAGGTGCTTCTAACAACAGTCTGAGCCGTAAGTGGCAGAAACAAGCACTTGTACTGGATGTACATTGATGGTTTGTGATTGCCCCATATGATTACACCGAAGCCACTCTGCAGCCGCAAGCAATGTCAATACTGAAAAAAGTGTTAGACATAAAACATAGGAAAATAGTGCTCAGGTTGAAAATACCCAAGTACCCCTTTAAGTTAAAGTAGCAATTGACAAATAAATATGTAAATAAAAAGAAAAGGTCAGCAAGTATTTTAGGTAAAATACACTAAATATATCAAAAGTAGAATCATTTTTTATGTTTTATTTAACTTGTCATGTAAAGCATCTTTAAATATCTTTAAAATCCTTATAAATAAAATGCATATTATTTTATTTATTTAAATGTATTTTTTTTTCAATCATTTTCTATATTTTGTCCGTACAATCTTAATCTGCAACATAACTTTATGTGTCAAATAAATGCATTGGAGTAAAACACTATAATACTCTAATATGATAAATATAATGACATTTTGAAGAAGAAAAGAATAAACAATGGAAGTACCTTAAAGTTGTGTCTAAGTGCAGTGCTTGAGTGGACAAATTGTCCTCAGTGGGGTCAGGACGTTTGTTGGAGGAGCATCTGCAGGTCAGGATTAGAATCAGGTTACAATCAGGGATGAATGAATGCAGTCGGTTATATAACGCTGTGCGTATGTATGCATATTTAGATATGTGTGTGTTGCCGCTGGCAGAGCGAGCTCTACCATCTGAGAGCTTTACGTGTTCCCTTGATGGATAACAGAGGTGGAGATGACTCCATCACGTACACGTTCAGGTCAGTAGTCAGAGGTCGACCGCGCTTCTCTGAGCTTATACATTAAATAATCAGTCGTTCCAAATCCACGTTAACGAACGAGTATGGCTGTAAAATGTACGTGGTGTTTTATTTATAGATTGTTTTTTTTGCTGCTTTCCATTATGGAGAAAAAATGTACACAAGTGCATTTTCACTGTGCAGCAGAAAATGATCCATTATAAACTGATGTGATATGAGAAGCATCTTTTCAAATCTGGATCCAGATCAGATTATCTGAGTCCTTTTGAATCTTATATCACTTCCTTTCAGATTAAGCTGTTAAACATTTTTAAATGGCAAGTTGGATTTTAAAAACTCAGAGAGAGAGAGAGAGAGAGAGAGAGGAGATAGATAAAAGATTTGTTAGGTTTTTATTTATTTTTTTTAGCTTAATGAATCCGGGAATTTTACCAACTTGGAAATGGATCCAAGATTGAACCGACTATTTGAAGGAAACCCCGGAGATGTGATTGTCAGACACTAACAGTGAGATGATGATATTTCTGGCTTTGCAAAATTCCCCAACATGGAGGCAAGTAGAAGTCACAGATTATATGCTCCTTTTTATTTTAGTATTTTTACCTGATACAGTCCTAAACAAAACCGCGAAGAGGCATTAAAACATATGACCCATTTTTGATGCATACATCATAAAATGCTATCTAAAATGTCAGCCTCAGCAGAGGGTTTTTTTTTCATAGTGCATATATTTCTCACAAAGTTTGTTCGTTATCAGATATATCCTTCAGTGATGAAAAATCTCATTTCCATCTGCTCTGTCAGGCTGCTAAGATCCTGCTGTAGATTTCACGTCACGTACAATCAGCATGCTTTGAGCCACCGGCTTACATTCAGTCTTTGAAGTAGTCTGCTTTTCCCTTCCCTGGTCCCTTCTCCCCAGCCAATACTTTACCTCCCTCAAAGCTGTGTTCCCATCAGTTCCTGCTTATATCTGGGGCATGGCTGCAATTGTTGTGCAGCATTTTATACTGAATAATGCTGAGTTTTGTAATAAATGCATACATAAGGATTTCCTCTTATGTGTGCAGTTTTGAATCCTGCCATGATGTGTCTGTGTGTGCAGGGAGGCCGACTTCACACACACTGATGCACACACTGCTCTTACCAAAAAAGCCATTTGCATAGCATTGGGCTGTGCTTGACTGAGTCTCTGTGTCGGCGGTGTACATGGAGATGGATCTTGAGAGGGGCTTCTCCCGTGAGGTGCTTCGACGCAGAATCGATCTGTTTACTTCGCCCTCAAATACAGAACTGGTTCAAGTGATGCTCGAGCTGATGGGAGATCTTGAAGTCAACTGCTCCAAAATGAAAATCATTAACCAGCAACGTCTCACTCTCTGTGGATGATTGGATGACCTCAGTTTAAACAGATTTTTATGCTCGGTAATTTCCCATTTATATCATTAAGATTTATATTGCATGTATTTATACCTCATTGGGACACTATCACAGTATTAACTGGGAGTTTATCCCAAAAGTAGGTTGTTATCAGTATGTTTAATGTACATTATGACATTTCACATTCAGTTTTTGGGGGTTTAGGCACCAAAAAAAGGCAGAAGTTTCATTTGGTTTAGGCTACAAAATCACCCCTCTAAGGTTAGGGCAAAAATGTTCCTGGTTAGGGTTTATAAAAGATAGTTTAAAAGGTAAAAGGATGACGTTAATGCCAGAAGTGACAGAGTTATGATGGTTATGTAAAAACATGACACACTAGGTTTGTTTGACCTGGATGACAAATTATCGTGCTTTATACTTTTATTATACAGTACACATTAATGAGTCCATTGAATGGGCTGATAACAACCTGCTGTACCTACTAGAAGGTAGAGTAGGCTCTACTCACCCATATTTATGGGTTTATAAGTGCTGATGTGCCTCATCATAGCCTGATAACAAACAAATCTGCTGGTATTTGTTATTTTTTAACATTTATAGAGGAAAAATGTTCCGGGCTTCCCCCTTTTAGTCGACACATTGGTTGTTTTTGTCTCGGTCGATTTGTTAAGTCATTTTTTAATGCTTTTTTTCTTGCTGAAGACAAAAATCCTCTGAGCACATGTTTGATTTAAAGTGGTGCTTTTGCATGATTCTTTCTGGAGGAAATCAGTTTTACAGATGAGATCACCTCAACAAACCGTGTTGGTAGACCAATGTTTTAGTTGCGGACGCCCCAAAAAAATCATATTTCCTGAAACCAGCCTCTGAAATGTGAGGATTGTCTGCTTTTCTGTTTTATATAAATGAGAATTAAACTCCTTTTGTTTTTTTTAAAGACATAACCCTTGGAATTTATAATGGACCTTTCTCAGTATAAGAAATGTAATCCACAAAATCCTAAATCAGTTAATTAAAACTAAAATAATAGACAGAATAATCAATAATGGAATGAATCCTTTAGCTGCAGCTCTGTTTCATGTGAAGGTAAATGAACATGCCTGCAGTCTATTGATTGGTCCAGCAGTAGATATAAATCTGTCTCCAGTATGAGAGTAAACATTGACTCAGTTCAGTAACACACAAAAGCCCAGCTTTAATCAGACCAGCTTTAAGGTTTAAACTATTTTAATCTGGCCGTCTAATCACAGCTGGCCTGTTAGAGCTGCTCATCTGTCCGGGCGGACACTCTGCTTATTGACTTGTGAGCCTCAGTACATGACTAGCATAGCATACGTGTCTAATAGATTTGCAAGGAATCATTTCCAGCTCCGGCCGAAATAATTAAGTTGACATTCTCTCCCCAATGCAATTAACAATGAGCGCTGTCCAATCTGTGACCTGTGAGATGTTTGATTTCATGGACTGCGTCTTATATTACAAGCCCGAGACGCAGAGCACTTTGGAACAGGAGGCAGCATGTGAGACTCATCAGGGATACATGGTGTTAAGAGGACACTGCCTGTGAGGCATATCTGGTTCACTTAGCTAATTTTCTTGAGGTGTTGTGAGCTCTGCTTGCTTGTGTACAAATTACTGTCACGTTGCCGTGCTGTTGGTGTAACTAAGCAGACTCGCACGGCAGATTGTGCTTTTGAACGTGTTTCTGGGACGTGACTTGGAGTGAATGTCAACATTTCTAATTCTCGCTTGTAATTTATTGTAAAAATGTCAATGCATGAATGTTGTTCCTTTGTTGTTTTGATCAAATGTATGTCTCTTTGTGCAGCTGTGACATTCTCCGTGCGTGCGCCTGTGTGTGCACCTTGATGTACAGTAGATCAAGCAGCTCCTCAGATCAGATTGAGCGGCTGAGAGCAGGATGCTGTGAAATTCAGATGCACCATGTGCTGGAAGGGAAGCAGCCTCTGATGTATTTTTAGACGGGCTAAATAATGAATGCCTGAAAAGACTGCTAGGACCCCAGCTGCCAAACCTTCCCCCTTTCCTGTGTGCTCACCTGTTCTTCTCGTACGCGTCTTGAGAAGGAGGGCAAGGAGGAGGGCGTCTCCACCTTCGCCAAATCAGCCTGCTGCCTCCGTCACCGGCTGTCACTGGGAAAGGCAAAGATCACTAACACGTCTCCTCTGGATTCAGCTTTAGACTGTTACTGATCTTAAAGCTGGGGTATGCAGATTTCTAAAACCCTGCCAGATTAAAAAAAAAATACAGCCCTCTCCTGCAGCTCCCCGTCTTTAGTCCCTCCCACCAGATGACTGAGTCATTCATTTTAATGATCCCAATTGTGATCCTGATGAAAATTACAGGACTGCTTTCTTTGCAAACATTGCTTTGCCCTGTGAGACTGTGATTCAAGGCTGTAGCTCGCTAAAAATGTGCCAGAATAGTGTAAAATTGCAGGGATGGAAAATAAACTCCGCTAAGAGGGGCTAGCTCTGCTGCAGCCACGAGCCTTTGGCTACAGTTAACAGAAGGCTCAGCTATAAGAGAGGTGGAGATAAAATGCTGCTGATAATCAGCCCCCTGCTAACCGTAGCCAAACAGCTGCAACTATTAGTTTACTAATATTGACTATAAGCAGGTTACATTTTTCTCCATCTCTGAAATGCTTCGCAGATACAAAATCAGCATCCACCAGCCAAAAAAACACGGTTATCTATTCTGTGTTGGTTGATTTTGCACCCTGGTCTTCACCACATTATTGTGTTTACAGTCTCAGACTCCATCTTCCTTTTTTGGCTTCCTTTGCTGTGTAGGCAGTTCCCAGTACTGGAATAGTGACTTTTTCTGCAGGATCTTTCGTCATGAACTCAGTGTTTCACCACCCAAAGCGACATGCACGTACATGTGCGTTTGTCGAACCTCCAACAGGAACGCCCGCTCTCTGAACCGAGCTGTGATTGAGTCTCCTGTTACGGGCTGCAGAGGAGCTGCACAGTCTAGTTTTCTCTCAAAGTCTTTCAGGAACTTGGTGGGATTATAGCGTCACCTGCTTTCAATGCATCTTCAACTTTTTTGTTTTTTAAATACATTGGCATTTTTTAAATTAGGCAATAAAGGCAATTAAATCATCTGCTTAATCTTAATCTGTTTACGAAGATTCCTCATTGAAGTTCATTTTTGTTGGTAACTTTAACCAAACTTTTAGAAAAGGAAACAAAAGAGATGAACAGATTTACCTGCATATTCTACAATAAGATTTATATCTGAGAGCTTGTTGTTTTTAAATTGGTGCTGAAATGATAAGACGATTAAAATATAAAGTAATTAACAAAAACATTGTTTTGTTTGACTATTTTCATCATTTAATCACAAAGATGCCAAACTTTGGTGGATTCCATCTTCTCAGTTATCAGGATTTACTTTTTCTCTCTTTATATCTTTGTAAACTGTCTTTGGGCTATGAGACATTTTGATGGGTGCTTTTTGTTGTTTTCTGACATTTTATGCACTAAATGATTAATCAGTTATGTAAAAATATAATTAAGGTCCATCAAAAATGAAAAATACCGGTTAGTTGCTGTCCTATTTTTCTCCATCAGACTGCAGGAAACTGTTTTCGCTCTGCATTTTGTTATTGCACCATTTATACCAGTGCACTTCTTCCCTCACACTCCTCTTTAAAACAGCCCTGGGAGGGACAGGCTTTTTATTTACTGAGTAATTGAGATGTTTTTTTCCCTGACATGGATGTGACTCGTTTGTCTGTATTGGCGTAGCTATTTTTAAATATAAAGTTAAGTAATTCCAATCAATCAAGCTGCACCACGCCCTCGTTTATGGACCAGCCACGGAGTGATGGAGGATCAGATTATAAAGATGGCGTCCGCCTCGGGGCACGGCGAGGGAAGATCCATGACAAGAGATGATTAAGGAAGAATGGATGGAAGAATGGGAGATACAATACAGATCGAGTGTGTGTGTGTGTGTGTGTGATGGAAAGTGGAGAAACTGTGCCCATAGAGGAGGAACCCAGCTGAGCTTCCTCTAAATGTCTTAAATTCCACTCCTTAAATGCTTTGGGGCAGATTAAAGGGATGATTACACAGGCAGCAGGACACTCATTAAAAAATACCACAGATAACAATGGAAGTGTCACCATCTATATTCAAGCGGCTACATCACCACCACTTTATGGTTAAATATAGAAGATGTGAACCTGCTGGTGTGTGAAAGATATCCTGAGTTGATATTATCTTTTTTATTTCTTCTATGACATCACCAGAAGACACTTCTCCTTTATTGGCTCCCTCATTAATGTGTGTATGGATGTTAAAAGCCTGGTTGGTGGGGGGGTTCAACCCTGATTTCTCAGCTGCAGAAGACATTTGGTAAATCTCTCATCATGAGCTCATTAGTCAATGTTGGAGACGAAAGATCAGAGATAGTTGTACTGGCTCTGTGGGAGCCCTGGAGGTGTTTGTGTGTGTGTGTGTGTGTGTGAGTGTGTGTGTGTGTGTGGGTCGCTCCACTGTCAATCATAGCAACTTCTCTTGTGCTGCTGTTTTGTGCTCCGGGTTTTGTGTCTCTGTTTTCTTCTGAAAGTATCAGACCGTGGTTTGATGGATTTGTCTTTGCTGCCCTGGTGCCAAGTGACCAAATGAGGTCAGTCAGGCAGGTTCAGTCTCTCCACACCTTCATGATTTAAGAGCTGGGGGACAAAATCCACAGTCGTCATTCGCAAAACGCTCCATAAAGTTTGAGCAAAGCTGACGCGAGGCTTCAACAGTCTGACATGGTCTGATTTCTTCCATAAAGGTGAAGACTTTATGGAACGCCACTGGGGGATCAGGACAACCCTGATTCTGAAAAGTTGGGATGATGTTTAAAATGAGACTGATGATCCCTCAAAAACCACAATATAAGGCGTTTGTACGGACTCATATTTAGGTTTAGGACTGTCCTCTGCCGCCTCTTGCTGATGTAAAGATTGATGGTGATGCAGAGTTTAAATGATGGATGTCAAACAGGAGAACAGAACATATGGAAACAGAAGTAAACGACTTTTAACATAACTTGAGTTTTTTACGCAACTTACTCTGGTCACTTCACCCTCATAACTACTTAATACTTTCATACTTTTTTAAAATAATGACTTACCTTTTTTTTCTAAATATGTGTGTTTGTTGCATTTGTATATAATTTGAGTATTACAATAACAAAAAAAGACATGAAAGGTCCAGTAAAGAGCATTCACAAAGACGTCATCTTAGTATAAATGGCTAAATCTCTAAATTTCTAAAACAAGACTATAAAATTAGCTTTACAAAGGCCCAAAATTAATACTACAAAAATGCTACCATATAATCCTTCACAGTCCAAAAGAAAGAAAGAAAGAAAGAAAGAATATAACATCAAATGAAAGTGCTCAAAATGATGTTACCATCAGAAACCAAATGGTCTATTCTGTCGTTTCGGTTGGAGATCTTGTTGCATAGAAACATGAATTAAACCATATGCAGTGTTTGTTCATCCTTATTGACATATAATCATTCGAAACTCTACATATCCTATGTTAAACCTCATGAACAACTCTCAACACTCTGTATTACACATTTCCACACGGTGTCCCAACTTTTTTGGGCTGCAGGTACTAAGTGGAGCTTTAGTTCTCTGCCCGGACCTGACTGGGCCTGACCCAGCCTGCAGGGTCTGAGCAGGCCGGGCTGGGGTCAGGTTCACTGAAACCTCCCATGGAATTTCATGAATAATATCTGTGCTGTGTACCGCTGTGTGTGACGGCCATCTTTTGTTCTATGCAACACATGAAATCTATACAGATTTAGGACATTTTGGCCTGATTTCTTTGGTTCTGATCATAACTCTCACACGGGGGAATATACATACTAAAACCACAGTAAATCGGGAAGATATTTGCGTATATATGCACATATGAACATGTGAGGATACATGGACTTTCTATTATATTTTCCGCCCCTGTTGCTTTGCCTTTTTCTGACTCATTTTTAAATTTCAGAATCTATTTTGAAGTCTCTTTTTCATTCCCCTCTGTTAATTATGACTAATGTGTGAAAACTGCTTCCAATTAACAATTATAGTTATCCTCATCATAATCACTAATGCAAAAGCTCAACACTTAGGCAAAATGTCAAAAGAAGTTTTGTGCCTCGTCATCTGATGACTTTAATCGCTGAATTTCTTGCTTTTATTTTAAACACTTCTGTCAATTACTCCTCCAGTTTTCCATGAATGTTTTTCAAAATACTGATTTAAAAGTTGTTTTTTTAACATGTAACACCTGACAGGGACTTTGTTTTATTTTGTAACCCTGAGGTCGATTTGAGAAGTATTTATTATTCACAGTAAACAAGAAAACAAATGCTGCATGCGTATAACAAGTTAATATGAATATTCATCTTTAATCATCCCGTTTTCACACAACTCCCACAATGCTATTATATTAAAAACATAATTGAATAATTACACAGAATATTACAAGAAAAATAGACGAATAAATGCTGCAGTCGTGGTTAATCATTAGTAAAAACTCTGAGCATTATGTGTGATTTTTACAGCTAAAAATAATGTGTCATTAGTCCGTACAAAGGATGTTCAGAGACAACAATAGGTAGATTGTTTTGCTGCTGAGAAATGCTGCGAATATTAACAACCAGTGAACAAAAACTTGTGCATAAAGCAAATTGGAGCGATTTAATTGTATTCTGACTCAGTAAAAGCTGCTCAGATGGCAGATGAAGCACGCGCTCGTCAGAAAACCTTCAGGGATCGTCGCTGCGTCTCTCTGAATCAATAGGTGCAGCTATTGTCGTGTTTCTGTGCTTCTAGCAAACAGAATCATCAGCTGCCGTTTCCTTGTTCCACTTTTATCAATATGACTCCTTTGATCTTTTTCAGATCCATATCTCTGAGGTCAGCCTTTCTCCTTATTATCTCTGTGTCAGCACTTCTCTTGATGCAGTCGAGGCGGCCCGTGTGTGTCCTGAGGGCTCTGTCCAACTTTCCAGCCCCACTAGTCAAAGCTAAACACCTGTCACTTCGACACTCCCTCTCCGTCCCCTTGTCAGCGACAGTGCGGCGGGGGTTTGGATTGGCCTTGTCCCGCCTATTTAATGTCAAAGCATATGAAAAAGTAAAGACCTTTCCCCTTTAATACGCACAATGAAACAGGCAATCTGGCTATTTTTTCCCCCCGTGTCGACTCGAATCACTTCAGAATCTGTTCAGTCAGGATGCTTCTCTAACTGATTTAAAGTTGTTTTTTTTGTCGCATGATTTGTTTAACGGCGTAATCAGGAAACTCGCTCTTTGCTAATAATCTTAAAGAAATTAGCTGAGCAGAAACTCTCCTCATCAGAGAGCTGAGAGCTCTACAGCTGTGCTGCCGCCGTGATTGGTCTGATGACAGTTTCCGCTGCAAGAAATTGCATCAAGAAAATATCCACCTTGTACGGTGCATGCTTCTAATGCACATGAGGATATGTGGGGCTGTAATCTGCTTATCCCATGATAACATCCCAGAGCTGGCTACTAAGTTAACGTCTTAATGCCATAAGAGGAGATTTGCTCGGCTTGGTTACAGTGACCAGCTTTTAGCTCAAAAACCTCTTTACTCCGGCTACAGTATCTTAAGAGTGAGGAGGAAAAACATTTTTGTTTGTGCTAAATATTACTGCATGTCTCTGTGGTATTTGACTTAGTGCAGCAGAAATCCAGAGCTGGAAGCCAAAATGTTGTACTTTGGGCAAATTCAAAAGGACAGAAGCAGAGAATTGTAAATCATGCGAGACCAAATTATTATTATGCAAGAACAAGAGCTTGCTTACATTCAACAAAGAGCAGGAAAACAAACATCATTACACACTGGAGACGGGAAACATCCTCATGATAACAAAACACATGTCATGGCGCGGAGCAGGCGGGGCACGGAGAAGTGTGATTGTCGTTTTGTTTTCAGGGCCGAATCTCCTTTAATGGTACCCTTAAATTGAGCTAAAAACACACTGTTCTTGTCCCTGCTGCGGTTGCCATAGATACCCAACATGCCCTACAGGACGGAGACAACACTCAGAGAAATATTTAGACACCAGACTGGTTCCATAAGAGCAGAGTAACGGCTCTTTCAAACAAACGGCACGGCGCTGTAAACACCAAAGCAGCAGTGAAGTGTGACGACAGCAACCACCGAAAGTTAGACGCTCTTAAACATTTATTACATCATATTTTACACATTTTTGTCACCCAGAGCAGCTGACACCTCAGAAAGCCTGGAAACCTGACGCTGTGAGCAAACTGTCGGCTTCTTTGGATCACAGATCAGAGGCTTCTTCCATCCATTCTGCCAAAATTTAAACGGAAAGTTTCCAACTGAAATCTCAAACCAAAACAGAAATTTTCCATATTTTTGAAGCTGTATTTAAAGGCTCTGGTACCTGCAGCCTCTGAGTGGGCAGGCTGCTCTCTCTGATTGACAGCTGAGCTGGAAGGGGCTCCGAGATGCAATGTAAACAAACTTCTGCTAGAAACTGTAGCTCATGAGCCAAAGGAAGAACGGTTTTTGTTTGCTGTTTTACAAGCCAAGGAAACACATTATCAGTGGGTGACGTACCCATGAGAATAACGTACCAGAATCCAAATATCTTATTCAGGAAAACACAAATAATGTGACGGAACCAGTCCATTTTTTATATAGGAAGTTGGCTATTATTTAGGGAAAAACCTCCATCATTCATGTATGAGAGTGTGGAAACATGTTTTATAATTAATTAGATGCCAATATAAAATCTATGCTGATGTCTATGAGATCTGTGTTGCATTGCTAATAAATATTAGGTTAGAAAATGCAATATTTTCACGATTTAATGCGATGGAACCAGTAATTTTTTCCCAAGAAATTTGCCTTTTATTTAGGGAGAAAAATGCATTAAGGACATCAGGTATATGTTTATTGAAAAGATAAATACAGTATGGGAATGTGGAAATGTTAATTTATTTATTTTACTTATTGTATTTTTATTGCTCAGTCAGATGATTCTGTCATGTTTTGGTTTTCTGACACTTTTTATCTTTATGCAAGTTTTAATACTGAATGTTTATGAAGAAAAAAAGCATCATAAACATCACCCTGTTCAGTGAATAATGCTTCACATTTTGATGCTGCACAAAAATAGTATTACCAATGAATATTATAGGCTAGAAAATACAACACTAGCCAGACTTAATGTGACTTCAGGTATAAATCACGCCCGTTTACAATCTTCTATCCCAAAACAGAGACAGAAGGTTTTGTTGGTTGATAGACTGCAGGTTCAGGTACACCTTTAGTAACACTTTTCTCTGGTGGATATTTGCATGGTGACTCATTCAGTGAGCCAAGGTGCAACTTGAGACATGTTTGTAGATAAAAACGGGACATTAGAGGCTCAAATTGTGTTATGTGAAGGCTGCTGTCTAAATGTTTGCCACTCCTGTGACCCTGTAAAATACAGTTACTGTGTTTATGCAAATACAGTTAAATAAAATGATTCTGCCGTCTGTATTAATAGAATTTCTCTATCTGCATAGAGAAACAAAAGCTTTTGGATTCATTCATGCAAAGGAAGGAAGCACATTATTAAAGCAGAAAACACTATTTTTTCGTATTTTCTGTTAAATTGAATACATAGAAATAAAATACAGTTCTACTGCAGTGTGTTAAAAACAAAACATTATTTTAATACATGAATGCTATGAACAGAATTAGTATTTGCCTTTATTCTTGGCAGTCTCACTTTCTGGCAGAGTCGAGGATGAATTCAGTCGACTCTGACTTTATTCATAATTCCAGCAGCTCTCTCCTCGTGTACGTCACAGAGGCAGCGGCGGCGGCGGCGGTAGCAGTGGCGGTGTTGTGTCAGGCTATCTGTCTCTTCCAGACAGACTAGCCATGCATGCGGCTCAGAATAGAGCAGCTGGGCTGGCTCTTAGACTGGGGCAGTGAGTGCTGTCTGTGGTCAAAGGAGAGCAGGCAGAGATATGCCCTGTTAAGCTGAAGCCAGACACGGCCCTGCTGAGAGCCTGTATCAGCTATTCAGCAAAGCCAGGGCTGTGAGCGGTGGAGAGGCACTGGAATAATGGGAGTCAGATAGAGAAACGGGCAAACGGGATGGAGAGCATGACTGGTACCGGCTTGGCTGGCAACAAGATCTCCAACCTGAACGACAGAGCAGACCGCTTGTCAACACCACCCAGAACAACACGTGTCAGTGTCAGAATGACCCGTTTGAGCGTTTCGTGGCTCACAGTACACGGAGAGTTTTAATACACACACGTCTTTATACACACATGTACGGTTCACGGTTATAACATTTTTTAGTTACATACAAAACATGATTCACAAATCGTGAGCATCAGAAGTTATATTAAAAAAAAGGAAGTTACGTAAAAAGTTGTTTACTTTTTTTTCACATGGGACCAATGTTTTTTCGACCCAACCACATATAGACTCGTATAGCTTCTCAGTACCACCCATAATGACACATATGAATGTTTGTCAAAGTAGCGAGCAGTACAGCTGAGCGCACACACGTTATTATACATAAATTTTTTTGTGGTTGCTGCAGATTCTGTGAAGTTATTCAACAAAACCACTGACCAGGTTTAGGGCAGAAAAAACGTCCTGGTTAGAGGTTATAAAAGACAATTTAAAATTTAAATAATTGTACGTAAATGCCGGAAATTAAGGAATTAGGAGGGTGATGTGAGACACAGAAATGATGTTCAAAAAAACGTGATTCACAAATTGTGAAAGTTACCTGAAAAGTCGTTTACTTCTGTTTTCACATGCGACATGAACCCTGTTTTCCTGGGTGAGAGTTCACCGTTTGTCTGGTCCCTCCACCTCCCCTCCTTTCGCCCCAAGTGCCATTTAAACTCCACATAGTCGTCAATCATTAGTACTGGTCAGCAAGACAGTCAAATGTTAATATGAGTCGTACTTTGCTGCCTGTTTTGTATTGTTTATTGTTGTTTTTGAGGGGAGAACGGTCTCACGACTGGATAAATGCCTTTAAATCTGTGGTAGGTGCTAAACAGTTGTATAATCAGAAAAGAAACGGCTCACACACACACTCTCCACATACTTGGACTCATCAAAAATACATTTTTATCTCAGACACGCACCAACACACACTCATTCTGCACCCACTGTGTATCTTTGATTGGGCGTCCATGCCGCGTGTCTCTCCGGAGGCTCTGGTTTGAGTTTGAATCGCAGCTGGAGTCTGGACATGCTCGCCGCTCCAGAGCGCAGGGGCCACAGGTGTCCTGACAACCACACGGGCTGATCGATCAATTAGGGGGAATAAATAATACTGCACAAACTCTGTCCCAGCTCGTTCGCTCTATGATTGATTCTCCACACGCTACCAGTGCTTAGAAGGGATTATCGGCTGATTATTTGAGGAGCCACAAACTTATGTTCCACAAATCTTCTAAAAGCTTTATCCAAAATAACATGTAGAAGAAGTGAGGGTATTGATCACTGGGCTGTAATTCAGTCTGACAGAGTTATTAAAGCGGAGTTGAGTTATGACGGAGCTGCCGGTGAACGGAGGAGTCTTCAGCGCTTCTCTCTGATCTGAAGGATCTTTATTCTCCTTGCGTCTCTCTCTTCCACAAATCCTGATGACTTCTGCACTCCCTGTCGTTCCGTTTTTCTTCCTCGTCTGTCACATCTATTTCTTTTTATAGTCATCTCTTTGTTTCAATTTGGTTACTCAAGCTAACTGGAACTGAAAAGCTTTGTAATGTTTTCTCCCAAAACACTTAAATACCTCAAATCGAGGATTATCTGCGTGAAAGAGCCACCTAAATCTGGCCTTGTCTCAGAGAAAGCGACTTTAAAAACTTTTTCAATTACAGAATTGACTGCTACCTCAAAATGCTCAATGATTCACTAATTACCTTGAAGCTGCTGTGATTTTGTTTGTCCTCTCTTAATGTATGAGGCACCGTCCTGGACAAAAGGCAAGACAATATATTTGGAGTTGGAAAAAGCTTTTGTAACAAATGAAAGAATCTGTTTCTTATAGAATTTGTTCAGCAACACTCATGAGAAATGACGCCTCACACAGGAGAGGTTAAACGCTCGCAGAGCCAGTCAAAGATATTGATGCACCTTTTGCACTTTTTCTCCCCAGCGCTAATTCCATTCCAATACTCAATTGTCTTATACATCGATCCAATACTGCCTTTTCTTTTTCAATTTAGAGCCTGTGTACCTCACTCTGTGCTTGGTACTAGCAGGGAGTAGTTATTTGACTGATGAGGCAACATGTGGCTCTATTTTTTACAAAACCATTTAACCTCAAAGTTCAATGGCAACTTTGTAAATTATTATTACTCAATATGCTGCATTACTGGCAACTCAAACTTGGTTTAAGCTTGAGGAAAGACTGTGATTGTGGTTGAAAATCATCAAAAAAAAAGGCCGGTATACTCTAGCTCCCATGTGTGCAATTAATTAGCACATCCACAAATTTGGTTTGTGGACATTTCCAATAAAAATGATTTAATATAAACGATAAAATCGGCAAAGCAGATAAGAACCAATAAATAGAACAAGTTTAAACCATAAAATTGTGATCATCTCATAATAAGACACTACATAAAAGCTGGATTAAAAGGTTTTTAGTTTACATTTAAAAGTATCAGTATTTTGAGTGTTTCTCAGATCCTCCGGCTGTTCTAGTATGTCGGCTCAGTCACGCTGCTGCACGCTGATGGGAATGTTCGATTCCTGATCATGGCAGACTGAATGCCGATGTATCCTTGGACAAGAATAGAAACCCTAAATTGAACACAAAATTGCTCCAAATGCTGCAACATCGATTGTGTGAATGGTGGTTGCTGATGGAAGCAGTGTATGAATGCGTGTGAATGGGTGTAAAAGCACTTTGAGTGGTCGTTATGACTAGAAAAGTGCAATACAAGTGCAGTCCATTTACCTTTGCCTTTTATTGCTGATAACGTCCTCCTGACCCGTGGCATTGTTGCAGAATGTCATGTCATGCTACACTGATAGCTCTGTCCCCACTGTGGCTGTTTTAGGACTGTTAGCTGTGGTGTTAGCATGTTAGCTGCTAGCCGCCGACTCAGCTACCGCCATGTTGAGAGTTGTAGGCAATTTTTGTGCTCTGACTTCCATGTACCGTCACTTTAAGCACTTAAATTCTGTGCACGGCAGTCTCATGAGCATTTTACTTTAATTTTCAACACCTTCTCTATGGGTTATTTTTTCATAATGGCACTGGTGGTGGCTTGGTATCAAAGAAACCTGCATTAAAAATAAATTCCTTGTTACAGCCGTGTCAAGGCTGAAAGTTCCTTTTAAAGGGTGACTGTACTGTTTAACACTGAATGTGAGAGCTCAACAGGACTGAGAAAGGAGCTATTTTTCTGTATTTGGCTCATTCATCAGGTCAGGTTGAGTGCCCCCCTCCACCCCCACCTCCACCTCCCGATCAAATTGGGTCTGCCACTGTTTATTGCTCTTGACTCTACACAAGTGGAGTCTCTTTTATACAACATTTCATTACATCAACAGAAATAGGACGGAGATAACCTTGACCAGACTGACCAATCACGTTGTAAACAAACACTCTGCTTTTTTTTTTTTTTTTTAAGGCCTGTTTGTTTTTACTTTGGAGGCTGACACACTCAAGTAATAACATCAGAGCTATGGTGATTGTCTCTCTTTGGGGCAGACAGCAGACTAATTGGTCCCATCTCCTCTTGAGTAGATGTTCCAGGAGACGGGCATAATCTCATTAGGCAGAGGCGAGCGCTGACCGCCGGGCTGTGTGGGGAGAGGAAGTCCCCTAGTCACTGCTGAGCCGGCCGGAGGCAAAAAAATCCTCCTATGGAGACCGCTGGGCATATGGAAACTGTGTCAGCTAGGAATTGTCAGGCTGACAACTGTGTGTGTGTATGTGCATGCATTCATGTGAATGCAAGAAGCAGAAATAGATGTTGTTATTATTTTCGGGCAAAGCATCTGCTTATGATTAACACAGGTGCAGCTGAGGTCTGCGGTTCCCCACAGGGACTATAGCTTTGCTATCAGCTGTAAGTATTTTCCCTCTCCGGTGAAACTACAGGTGCCAGGAGACTGAGCATACCCAACATATCTGAGAAATTATTTGTGAAAAGGCCATCCAAAGGCTATCCTCGCAGCTTAGCCAAAATTCTCCTTCCCATAATTATACTTGAAAAACAACCTGCTAAAAGGCTCGTTTACTTGGCCACATTTTAGCTGGAACATTTCGTTTGAATTTAGATGTGACATCCTATTTTTTGTCAGCGAGTTTAATTAAGGCAAAGAGGGTTTTTTTTCAGGGGGATATTAAAAAAAAGTTTCACTTTTAGTAAAAGATTCTGGGACTCACTGCAAACTTCTAGATCAAGGATAATGTTTTGAAAAAAGCTGCATTATAAATGCAGAGAGATCTTCTTTCACTCTGCGCTGACGCTCTCAGCACGCTGAATGACAACTAAAGTTGACACCGCTCGTTCCTCATGCATGTTCAAGTCATTCTGGACATGCATTACGTCCATACAAATTACAGAGGCGTGCTTGTGCTGTCATGTACGTCTTTGCTGTGTCTTCTGCGTGGAAGTGCGGGAGATAAGGCAGAAATAGACTTAAGTGTCAAATTCTTTCACCATTGAGACGTCAGTGAGAAGAGACCCCTCTGACACAACTGAATCTCGACAGTTCCTCGGCGTAGAAAAGCGAAGCTGTTCCACTGAGCCTACGAACTACTTTGCACAAATCGCCTTCCTAAGTACTTTATTTCCTCTAAAAATGCAAGAGTGTATTCACTGTTGGCTCTACCTCTACAAACACGCTCTTGGTTTTTCCATCAATTATTAATAAATGTGTTTTGCAAAGAGCATACTCCTCAATTTTCAGCCCCGAGTCCTGTCGCCACCAATCACTTAGAGATACGCTGTGATCTCCCATTCTTATTTCTAATAAAGCTCCTCTGCATCCCCGACCCCTTACATCTAAAGTTATTGCAATGTCAGGGAAAGCAAACCATCATCATCACTAATCATTCTCTCAGCCAGCAGGTCTGGCTAAGTACTCGGTTGAAGCTATTAAGGTACTTGTCAACAGCACTTTCCAGAGTGTGCTGCCTTTGGCTTTCAATCTAATCAGTCCTGATAAGAGCCTGCTGACACCACGCAGGATATCTCCTCTTCACCTCCAGCTCATCATACGAGGGCATTAAATGTCTGTTTATCATCACCTACCCACACGATTAGGCATGACTCCAGTTTTCTTTTTCATCTCATTTTTAATTGATTGGGCTTGTTCAGGAGGAGCTGTTAATAACCTGCTACCTGTGTCGATGCTCAGACGCCAAAGAGCTGCAGATCTTCAGCTTTATTACAGTGAGCGAAAGACTCCGCCAGCGAGTTATCTACCTCATTAGACTTCTATCCATCTGACAGCCAGGATGGACAGGTAGCTCTGCTCTATTTCAGCCAAGATGAAAAGGCAACTAGCATCAGATTATAAACAGGATTTCCTGCAGTCCTTCTCTCCTGGCGTTCGCTCGGAGCTCCTGCCAAAGCGATGGCACCTTAATGCCTCTTATCAATCTCCGAGCAAACGATAGTCGAGTTCACAGTCGGGTTCTTCTGCACCGCTGGTACCTCTTTAACGCCCTCAGTCTGTCTCCTTTACTGTCTCTTAATCCGCCCAAAACCACGGCATCATAATAAGCATACTGATTCTAGGGTTTATTTGAAATTGGAGAATTTAGAGAGTTTTTTAGTCGTATTTAGTTCATCCTTTAATTATCGTTTTTTAATCACTTGAGAATAGATGAAAATTGTCAAAAAAGGCTCCAAAATACTTCATTAAAACACAAAGAGCTGGAGAAGATAGTGATAGAATAAGGTGGGCATGTCTTTAAAGGGGAGACTTGTGGGTATCCAAACAATCCATATACCGATATCATGAGGTCAGAGGTCAAAGAACCCCTTTGAAAATAGCCATAGCAGTTTTTCAGCCCCTTTCCTTGAAAGATAGCATGATAGCAGTTTCTCCTCTGTGATGTTAAAACAGGCAGAAAAATACGCCTCATATTTATGTTTTAGATCGTCCTCTGCTGTCGTCCTGCTGACTAATATTTTTAATATAACTTACAGTAGTCACGACACCTCGTAACTACCTCACTTACAGCATTTACGTACATTTATTTACTGTTTAAACTGTCTTTTATAATGTCTAACCAGGAAGTTTTTTGTAGTATAAATTCACAGAAACTCCAGCCTTTATACAACCACGAACTGTACATGCATGTATGATGACATGTGTGCTATTTTTAGAACGCTCTACTCTTGTTTTGTTAGAGGTGAATCACTCATATGTGTCATTTTGACAAACTTTCACATGACTCCGTTATATCGTATATATGTTGGAGATCTTGATGTACAGCCTTTTAAAGATGGAGCCTCTTTAACTCCCTTGTTCTGTCTCCTTTACCGTCTCTTAATCCTCCAAAAACCACAGCATCATAACAAGAATACTGATTCTAGGGTTTCACTTTTATTTGAAATTGGAGAAGTTAGACATCTTTTCCAAGTTTTTTAGTCGTATTTATTTCAGCCTTTTTCTCTACTGACAAAGAAGAAATTAACATTTTACAGCCAAGCTGTGCAATATAATCATTTATTGACTTAATTGAGCAATAACACTGTGTGGATAGCCATGGGTGAATGCAATCTTGGTGGAAAAAGAGAAACAAAACACATTTAGGTAATGTTCATGAAACAAAGCAGGGTGCAAGACAGCGTGTTGCCAATGGTAACTGGCAGAGACCACTCAGCCAATTAGAGGAGGTACACTAAAATGCCAACAGTGCTTTTTATAAGAATCCAGTGCTTATAATAAAAATAACAATAATAATAATAATAATAATACACAAGGACTTCTCTGCATAGTCAGATTTAAGTGCCTCATCTTATTTTTCTCAGTGGCAAAAAAAACAACCGTTAAAGACACAAAGAGCTGCAGATGAGTTCATTAGTCTTTTGTGCCAATTTTACTCTTTAAATAAAGAAAGTAAAATATAAAAATCGCAACAATACTTAGTTAAACGATTAAAAAGCTAAATTGTGCAGTGCATAACATTTACTGTATATTTAATAGATAATATGCATATTCTTCTTAGGATTAATAACTCATAACATTTACATTAAAGATGGGCATTGATTTAATACACGAGACCCGGCGTGAATCATTCTCACCATGAATAAAAACCATCATTCAAATGAACGTTTCAGTCACAGTTTTGGTTAATGTGCCGGCTTTTCTGCGCCTCACATTATCCACACGCATTAATCAACTCGTCAGTATTATTAGACCTCTACATTAGCCGCACTTCCTTTACCATAGGAGGTTACTATCATACAGTGGGACGCGCCTCTCTTCCCCTCTGTTCCACATCTGAAGAAGTGTGTTGTTACCATGGTAACCGGAGCCTTATCACACTTACATGAGCATAATTTAAGCTGCCGACGTTTATTAGAAAAACTGCAGAGTTTAAAAGTGCAAGTGCACGTCAGAGGAAACTTGTTGAGGCTTCTTTATATATTTCTTAACTGGTAATTACTTCTTTTTTTGCATTGTACATCGACTGCTAATTATAAGAATAAAGCTGAAATTATTACTAAATATAAGTGAGCATGAAATAAAGAGGGTATGCATCATGTAAGTTCAACTGTTCACCAAATGAGAAGCTTCAGCACATGCAACAGGAAGTATTTAATATGAACAGCTCTGCAGGGGAATACATAGTATATACGTCATATCTGTACTTATAAACACTCTGCACATTTTAAATATGTTAGAAAATTAATGTACACAATGCCCATGTTTGCATATCTCTATATATGTAAAAGTGTGACAGAGACAAACTGTTACTCATCCCTCCTGATGGTATACTGCAGGGGCTCGTAACAGCTTGTAACTGCTTACAGATTGAAATAAATGCATGCATAAACTGTGCAGGGAGACATTGGAGGTCATATAGAGGCGGTTTACATCTGTGAACCTAAGCTGCAGCTCGGCATGCTATATTAAGTATTCCTACTCATTAATCTGTAATAAACAGTGTGTTTTGGTTTGGCGTTTATTCATATTTTTTAAGTTTTGAGTGTATAAAGGCTGGTTAAAGTTTTTTTTGCGTTATGACTTGTTGCACACTAAATGTAACCATTTTTACTCCTCTAACAAAGAAGTTCAGAAAGGTTAAATTCATATGGAGAGTTGGGATGATGTAGGAGAGGAGGATCATGTTCCTGAATGGAAGGATAAGGATCAGAGGGTAGAGGTTGGATGAAGTGATGGAGGATGAGGTGAAGGGATGTGGGGAGACGTCGGGCTCATGGAGTGATGGATGGTAGAGAGCGACTACGGTTCGGTGTCAGCTGAAGAGGACTTGAGAAACTGAGTGGGGGAGCTTTCTCAGATATGGATGGTGTCCGGAGTTGGAGGGGAAGGCAACAAATCAGGTGTGTTTAAGTAGCCGACTTGTACGGCGTGGGATGTGTTTGAGGTGTGGCCTCTGTTCCTGAACCTTAATTTTCATCGCTTGATAAAAATAGTCAAAAAAGGCTCCAAAATACAACATTAAAAGACCAAAATGTGGAGGAACACCACAGAAAAATTTGTACTAATGCAAAAAGACATGAAAAGTATAAAGTAGGGGTCAAGGAACCTCTTCGAAATGGCCTAACTAAAAAATCCTAAAAGTAATTTAGCTTCTTTCCCGACCACATAGCACAACACCGAGCGCGCTACTGACTCTTACAGACAATAATGTCGGCAGGGATCTCTGGCACTCCTTCGGGTCTCGGAGGCTTATTAACAAACGTTTTGACATCATATATTTAGTCAAATGGTACAAACTGATGGAAGCTGTTTGCTGAGGCTGGGACTGTTTGTTCAGCTCCGTATCGAGCTGAAGGAGCTGCTGGAATGTGCTGTTCAGTGAAGTCCTCGCCATCTCCTCCGTTACTGCCTCCTGGGTGTTCGGACCAGCCCCTGTGATATACTGTACTCATTCGCTCTAGTTTATTTATCCTGCCTGCCTGCCGCCTCGGTCTTGGTGCTGCTTCTCCACAACAGAGCAACAAATTGATCACACATACTGCTGTAAATGATGTAAGACCTGAGCGGCCTAAAGAAGAATATTAAGGTTCATCTGTGAGAGGAATGTGAGGTGTTTTTGGATCTGCAACATCCCCACCTCCTCACCTGCTCAGTGACAGGTGTTGTTGGTTGCGGCAGCAGCTCTCTCAGCTTACTGAAACTCATTAAAGTCTCTGCAAAACCCAATAAAGGCCTCCTCTGGTCTCCTACACTCATTTCTCACTCCACCTCCTTGGCTCTGCCTTCTTTATTTGTGTAATAGGCACACAGGCGATTGTCTTAAGGCACACACACTGTTATTGATTGAAAATTATGTAATTGTTCACCAGCTTTATGTGAGACTCTCACTGAGCAGATGTGAAGAATTACACTAAAATGATTATCACAGTGTTTCTTGGTTCAGATTAGCCCCGTGGAGCAAATAAATCCTTAAATGCAACTTTTTTTTTGTCGCGGTGATGATGATGGCTCAGCAGTCTTTTGTGGCGCCTGCTTAGGAATTTACTGTAATCTAAATACTACCATTATTTGAGGGGGGATTGTGACTACCTATAATACACCACTCAGAAATGAAATTATTCATCCAGCGAGGTAATTCCTCTGAGAGCTCGTGTGATAATAGATACGATGGCCCTTCTTGCTGGCGAGACAAGAGAGCCTGATGGTTATTATTGTTTGGATTAATAAACTTAATTATTACGTGCTGGAGCAGATCTTTTCCAGTTTATTGATTTAATTTCCAAGCACAAGAAAGCAGTTCAATTGCACTGCACAACACACACACAAGTAAAAGCACAGCCCAACTACACCTGGTCAGTCAATAAATGGCAGGAGTTATGGATTTGGAGGTGATATGAACAGTTGACAGGAATGAACTTTACCGGCGCAGCGGTGAGTCAAATCAGCAGCACACAGACTTTGGGATTAATTGCCAATTTAGGCTACAAGTTACTGAAAGCTCCGGCTTTGGAGCGTTATTAGATGGTTTGTGAGGACGCTTGTGTGCACCCTGGGGACTCTGCGGTTTGATGTGTGATTCTGCAGGAGCCTTAGTCTTGACTGATTGGTTTGGAGGAGAGATCCTGACGGGGCCAAGTGGATTCATGTGAGTGCAGTCCAATTTTTGCTTTCTCGGATAACAAGTTTTTGTAATGATCTGGTTTTCGGAGCCGCAGATGATGTGTTTTGACCAATCGTGAGGTTGGTAATGTTCCCGGGGTGAGTCACCCCCCCTCTCCAGTCGTTTTATTTCATATTTTGGAAGCCTGGCTTGTGGAAAGCAAAATTAGCAGAAAACACTGAACTTTTAATAGGACTGTAATAGCACTGAGAATGAAGAATGAGTCTCCTTGGTTTGTGTTTATCACAGTGCATTTTCCTGAAAGTTGCTGTTGTTTGTGTGTCACTGGGGTACAGATTTTGTTGGATGCTGCTTCTCCTTGACTAATTGTTGCAGCGCTGCGTTCATGGGTCTGCTACTGACTCGTTTATGCTTGTTTGTGTGATGATCCACATCGGCTCTCTTCCAGTTTTTCGAATTCTGCCGAAACACAATTCAGCTAATGTTTGAATATTGGCACCAGCTGACTTGTGCGCTCAGCTTGATCTGCGGCAGTGGTGAGAGCAAATGTTGAGCAGGTGTTTAGCAGGTTACAGCAGGCTGATCAGCTCACCGTGTGAGATGAATTGAATTGTTTGAGATGTCTGGAGGAGGTCTACAGAGTCAGGCTGGCTCCGCCTGGTCACCCAGGAGGTGAGACAGGTCGAGGGATCCTGATAGGATTTACTGCTTGGACAAACAGACCTTATATGTGGTTGTTCTGACTGCTGCAGCATCACAGGACACGACAAACTGCTGGTGATGTCAAGATGTTTAAACATCACATAGTGTGTACTAAACAGACAGAATAGTGAGTAAGAGAAGCATCTAAAGCCAGACTTTATTATTATGAAAGTGTCTTTTAGCCATGAAAACTTATGCTGCAGGCCTAACCTGGACCTGTTGTATTAACACATTAGACTATCATTATATAATAACTCTGTATTATAAATAAGAGTGTAAACCATCAAAAACAACCATTTCAAATGCATGATTAAAGACACTATATTGTCGAACCAGAACAGTGTTTATTGACAAAAAGAAACTAAGTGTATGAAAGGTTTTGGGTGTCAGGAGCAGGTCAGAACAGCAGGTGCACAAGAAGTTTGGGAAATTTCCAGACTGCACTAAAACTAGCCAACACCAGCCTGAACTTGTTCAGAGGGGAATTTTCAGGCTTTAGTACGAACTGGTTCGGCGAGATCATGAGGGCATAAGATGGCACCGTTGTATCTGAGGAGAAATTGGTAATTTTAGAATAATAAGGTGGGGATTCACGAGAAATTTAAATTGTGGATTCAACTTGGATTTAACTCTTGTTTAATAAACTCTTTTGCGTGGGTGTTGATCATAAAGGGGATCCAGTCAGTACAAAACAATACACTTTGATTTGGCCAAAAATCTATCACATATCCTTCATTATGGGACAGCGTCTGACCTACATGCAGTTTTTCTTTAGTTTAACGTTTAAATCTCCATCGAGTTTAAAGTGTGAGAGAAAATGTGCAGCTGTCATGTTAAAAAGAAACACGAGACACTGACAGTGGTAAAATGAATATATTCACTTGAATTTAAAGTAGTTATTTTGTGCACATTCTCTCCTGTAGTGTTGCCATATTCATAGGTGGAAGTAGGCGGCTAGTGTGCCCTTTTTATGAGAACACACAGAGGCTCAGAGAGAAAGTCTGGGTTAACAAAGTAAGACGATAACCACCTTCGCCTCCGACTGGAGTTTCACGCTGTGTCGAGTCAGCTGACGCACGCTTGCATCGTAGTACAGCCCACCGGATCGAACCCTCAAAGATCTCTGCCTGCTGTCGTCAGCTGAATTCATTTTCTCTGCCTCAGTCTGTGAGTCTCTCAGTGGAAAAGCCAAAAGCACCCTCACTGAGCGCACGCAGGGAATAAATTCACATCCACATGATAGATATCAAATGTAGGTCCTTCTGGTGGAAAATCAATTAAATTAAACAGCTTGTTGTCTTTCCTTTGATCTTAAGCTGTCTGTTTCAGTATGGATGACTTCTGTCATATCGCTGCAGATACATATATCACTGTCAGGCCGGGGGACTGTTCACAATTATCATTTCAACTTGTGGAATTGTACAGTGATAGTATTATTCCTGCTGAATCATTGGTTATAAAAAATATACATTTTTGTCAATCAAGCATTTAAGTCATTTATCAAGCAAAAAAAATACTTTTTCAAGACATCAGATGGATAATTTGTTGCAGCTCTAGTCAGGGACCAAATGTACATTTGATTCTATATGTAATTTAAAAAATGTAAATATTTGTGGTATCAATCAGAAAGTGTCCTTGAATATCATGGAATCTATGTGTACAAAGCTTTTCTAGTTGCTCACAGGTATCACAAACTCTCCACATATTGAACTATTTGCATTTTTACAACCTCTACAACCTCATTATATTAGATGTATTCTGTCTCGTCCTCTCCCCTCTGCTCTGTGTAAGCAGCCTGCAGTTCTGTGTGATTTTCAGTGAATATTTGACTGTTCCTCTTAGCAGAATCAATCCTGGCTTCACAATGTCGCTGAGGAGAGCAGAAATTTATGTTTTTAACAGCATCTGCTTATTCCAAACGGTTCGTTTTTTTGCAACCTATTGTAGAATGATTTTTGAGGAAATATCACAAATTTAAGCTTTGTTTGGGTTACTATATCTAATAAAAGTTTTTTTTATTCATTTAAGGACAGTCAGAAAGCTCAAACTCCAACAATAATGCCTGTTTTACAGTTTCTTTCTACGATAAATTGTGTATTTTTGGTGATTCATTAAAGGAAACAGTCTTTTTTTTTTGCTTCAAGATATCCTCTCAAACCCGTTGGCGATACGGTTATTGTAAACTGCCGAGTTATAATCACTGTAGTCTCAGTCTGTTCTACACTTGAATCACTTTAGACTGAAGATCTCCTCCCAGCACCACTTCCAGCTTCATGCTATAACTCAGCATTGGCTTGAGAGGACATCCTGAAGTCTGTTCCTTAATGTCCCATCTCTCTGTATTAGCCTCCAGATCCTCTGGTCCCCCTCTGGGCCTGTACGCGTGCCTTGTCAGGCATCCGTTTTAGCTGCTTGTTGGACCAATTTGTGGCCAGCATTAGGCTTTCATTACAGGCCTCCCAGTGCACGCACACCTTGTAAGATGGGACTTAATTAAGTTTATGCTTTCCCTGGCAGACCCAGGGGCTGGCTGCTTGCTTCTGCTGCCGATTGTTGATTTATGTCGAGTCCTCAAGGACAATCTGCTTCCACTGCCACAGAGCAGGACAGAAAACAAACGCTGGTTCATTACCAGCTGTTCTGGGATCATATCTCCCAAATACTGTCACAATATTCCATTTTTCATCTTGTCTTGTTTAAGCCCTCCCCTCCTTTCAAGAGGGTTAACTAAAATCACAAACACTTGATCATCTGGTTGCTGTTAAGCGTTTCTCCCTCAAGTGTTTTTAGACACAGAAGATCCGTCTGTCTTCCAGTTCCTGACATTATTGGTTTTGTTCTTCTCGTGTGTCTCGTGAGTTGAGTAGGTAGCACGCAAATGCAATTTATGTATCTCGGTGAAGTGTTAAGTGCGTGACATCGCTACATGAGACTGTTTCCAGCTTCTCTCGTAACCCTGGAGGCCATCGAAACTTTTAATACAGGAAACCCAACCTGATCTGAGCCACAGTTGATTTTTCACACGGCGTAATCTTCGGTGTTGATATCTGGGAAAAATGAGTGCAATGCAGTGACTGACAGAACGCCTCACAAACAATGACATCCACGGTCAAGGTGCAAAAGGGTTTGGTTTTCAAGTAGCACTTCGTGTTTCTATCTCCGGCGTTTGAAAGAAGAGAATATTAATCCATAAAATGCCTTTTAAGGTGATAAGGATTGATTTGTCTGCTTTTTGTGAATGCGCTGTCTTTGCCCTATATCTGTTTGGCTTCAGCATTCCCACAAGAGGACCTGCTTCTCGTTTATTATAGAGAAAAAGACATTTGTCTGTGCCGGGCTCCTCTTTGATGTGCACTTCCCTTGCTGTCAGCCACAATAAATGAGATTCATCTGAGAAGCCGAGCAAGACAAATAAATCCAATAAGGTTTTGTCACTCACTCTGTGTGTCCTTTAGTGACATCCTCTCCTCCTCTTTTCTCCGGCGCTCTATGGGTTTCTCAATCTTTCTCTTTTCTCTTTATATCTGCTTCTTTTTATGCACTCTTTGCCACTCCCTAGTGAAGCTCCAATTGTTTACCTTTTCAGATGGAAAAGCCGGTGCTCGCTTTAATAAACAAATGTAGCCCTCCACCGCCCCGCCACCTCGGGGGAGTCTTAAAGAGAGCCTGGCTGCTTCGCATTTGTGTGTGTTTTTTGGAAGGTGCAGATGCTTGTGCAGCGCCGAGCCCAAAAGAGTGACAGAGTAGCAGAGGATAAGGTCTGCCAGACGCCACATGCCTGAAACAACGGCGCATCCATCAGCTGCCTTCCTGACACGTCTGCCGTGCCGGGTTCTCGCTCTGATGTCTGGCAGACTGCGAGCTCATGACGCTGGGCACGGAGTACAAAAGACGGCTGCTGCCTTTTGAATGCGTAGCTGCATCCGATTCGACTGCGACATGCTTATGCTACATTCAAGCACAACCTTGGCATCGACTCAGGGAGCAGGAACAAACCTGTGGAGGAACCAGGGGAAAATAAGGAGAGATTTGGGTCGGTGCCCAGAAGACTCTTTGTTCCTGTCAC
>CAFUXE010000957.1:670272-684418 GCA_903364295.1 Serranus cabrilla
GAGTGCGACAGGTTACGAGTATCAGTGTGCAAACTTTAAACCCATCTGTGATTTAGCTGCTTTTTTAACACTAATTAGATGTGCTCATGATAACGCAGCTGGGATAAGACTTGAAGGAGTTATCTGCTGCCGGTGCAGCTCAGAGGTGAACCTTGTTGTCTCACACTGCACCAACATCCCCTGAACGCATCAGCAGGAGCCGGGCTGGCCCGTGTCCTCCCCCAGCAGAGATTTCATCTTACTAATTGGCTTTGATGCTGAGGCAAAGTGTCAGAGCTGCTTTTTAGCTGTTTGTAAGGGCTGGCGTTCGGTTTAGGGCTGGTGTTTGATGTCACTGAGGCTGGAATACAAAGATATTGCACACTTTATTGTTCTGGAAAGGCTTTTTCGCTCCTGGCTCACTCATTTGTGACTAACTGGTGTCATTTGGGATTGACGATGAAAATGCTGCAACACTGGGATGTTGTATATATGCTTGGCGAATATAATTGCTGCGGGAGTCCTTAAAATATTGAAAACAATACAGTGACACGTCGAGTTTTCATTTAATTAAACTAATTACACCCTTTAATTAATTATTGTCTCACAGATACTTTTGGGATAATTTTCACAATGTGATAGGGAGGCTGTTAAATATCAGTTTACACTTAGCTCATTTAATCGTTTTAAAACCATTTTCAAAACCTCATTTAGGTTTTTTTTTCCACGAGAAAATCACGAACAATAATCCAAACAAATCAAAAAGAAATATTGTGCACGAGCCATTAACTTGAGCAAATACTCAGTGTTGTGTAATCGCTGGGAGCTTTGTAAAATGTAGTGTAATGAGCCAAACAAGTTTTTCTTTGAGGTGAAATCACTGCAGGCTGTAATGATATTGGAATTATAAATAATCTCAATTGGAAAAGCAGAGAGTTCTTCAAGCATGTGTGCACAGGAAAACCACATTGATTTTGTGATTAGCTGCGAGTGTTGAATGTGGATTTAGCTTCCCTCCGCCGGCTCATTGAATAAGCAGATGCACATCCTTGCATCTGGGTACAATGTTAAGAACGTCTCCGAACATATCAAGAGAAACAACACCCACAGAATTCGGATCCATTAATCAGACTGAATGAATATGCAACAGGGGCTGCTGGGATGCAGCCTGCTGCCTGTCTGGCTAACAAGGCTGGCATCCTGCAGCTTCCCTCTCAAAGACAGATATATCTCTTTCAATGGGCTGAGCTCTGAGCAGCAGCCGTATGTGCTGTCGCTCCCTGTTAACTGTCTCCCTCACTTCCTCCTGCCTGCGTCTCTCATTCCTCCTCTTTATCCAGCGCTGATGCTTGCACTTGCTCGTTCATTCACTCACTCCCACTCTCACTCACTCATCTGCAGCATCACTGACAATCACCAGTGAACTATTCTTTGGTATTACAAAGCAGGGATTATGTTTGTGTTTACATGCTCTGCTGTTAAGATGACTGGTTGCATGAGCTCAATAAAAATAGCTGCTTTTCAATGAAAAGATCAAACCAGCAGTGGATATTTCATGTTTGAGCCCATCTACTACAGATTACACACACCACCACCGTACATCACAGCAAACAAACATTTGCAGTGCAGGCCGACATGTTTTAGCATTTAAATGCATTCTTTCCCCCACGTGCCTCACAGCCGTTGGTTTACAGGGACTTCCATGCAACATGAAAATTAAGTATTTTCGCTAACTGTTTAAACTTGTTTGAGATGCATCATCCACCACAGTGATCATCATTTCTGCTTCTTTCCAAAGTTGCATTATTGTGGTGTGGTGAGGGAGATTTTGGAACATCAGCATTACCTGGAAAAACCCCTGGAAGCAAGTTTCAACAGTCTGTAACTGGATTTTTATATTGGATTGGTGGGAGCCAATGGGTGTCTGGAGTGATAGGAAATACACCAAGCTATCAAGCTGAACAATCAGTCAATCATCAATCAATTTATTAATCAATTCATTCCAAGGTTGCTAAACTCCAGGCAATAAACCAGCAATCATCAATTGGCGGCCTACGGGCAACATACGGCAATTAATTCATTAGCATATGTAGCACTTTTTTCTTGGAAGTAACTCCCAAAAGAATTGAGATGGAAATAAGAAGCATTTTATAGTTAAATATCTAGTTATCATTATGGACTTCCATGTTCTATGTTTTTAGGACTCTGTTGACACCATTAATTAAGTAAGAAAGTGAAAATATCAAACAGCGAAAGGCTAACCAGGCAGAAATATGGTTTATTTTCTATAAATAAGTCTGGCACACACAGAGTTTGCTTAGAAAAATTCAGTTCCTCGGATGAATGTAGTTGATGACTCCCGCCGTAAACTGTTTGATGTTGTGCTGCAAGAAAAAACATTTGGTTGGCAAAAAACTGAAAAATCTGAATATCTGAAATGACCTTATTGGTTATTCTTGCAGTAATAATGATCAGCTGACTGTGTTTCATTTTAATCATCACTTTAGGTCAAGACCTCAACAACAGTATTTTTTTACTGAAGCAGATCATTAGTACTGGGGGTACATGGTGTATATCGGTCCAACAAATTATGAGACAGTACTGGGAAATATGTACTATCACATGTTATTCTGATGTATAATAACATGTCTGTCTGAAGCATGTAAATTGGATTCTTCTCTGGTAATTATTGGTTTTCAGTATCGGCTCAGAAATGTTCATATTATGCATCCATGATTAATACCTGTCATCACCTCTTTGCATGCAAAAAAAGGTTGAGGAACCCCTTTATTAGTTGTAAAAAAAAACATGTTTTTTCAGTCTTTTCTGACATGTTGGCCTGATCAGAAAATAGGATAATAAAAACGTCTAACTCTTTCATCCTTCCTCCCCTCCTTTATGACTTTGTAACACTTTTTCTGTATTTCAAAAGCTCTGACCCACTTAACGTGTACTACAGTCTCACTGTAGCTAAATCAAATGATTCCTCCTCTTTATCCAGCGCTGATGCTTGCACTTGCTCGTTCATTCACTCACTCCCACTCTCACTCACTCATCTGCAGCATCACTGACAATCACCAGTGAACTATTCTTTGGTATTACAAAGCAGGGATTATGTTTGTGTTTACATGCTCTGCTGTTAAGATGACTGGTTGCATGAGCTCAATAAAAATAGCTGCTTTTCAATGAAAAGATCAAACCAGCAGTGGATATTTCATGTTTGAGCCCATCTACTACAGATTACACACACCACCGTACGCAGCAAACAAACATTTGCGGTGCAGGCCGACATGTTTTAGCATTTAAATGCATTCTTTCCCCCACGTGCCTCACAGCCGTTGGTTTACAGGGACTTTCATGCATTTGACTGGAGCCTCGACACAGAACGATCAGGCTTCATACCAAAGCTCTGTTGCAGCCCTTCCTTCAGGCTACAGCGTGCAGATGATGCTTCTGCAGATGCCGGTGACCTTTCTGCCCTTAATGTGCTAGTTGTCCAGACAGATAACAGTCATTCTACATCAGTTACATCTATTGCAGCAATACTGAATCACAGATGCAACATGGAAAGGGCCAGGGAGAGGTCGCACTGTGTAATAATAAATGGTAGATATGGCTTTAATTGCCGGCATCAGTCAAGGCAGTATTAACCTGGTTAGAGGGAACAGTTATAAAGCACATTCTGGGCTTTTTTCATACACCAGCCAATAAGGACGGGGTCCCCCGGGTGCTCTGTGGAATGCTCTTCCTCAGCCGCAGGGCTTTTATGTGTTGAGGACTCCGAAACCTGTGTTATTGAAAACGCTATCATCTCCCTTCTGCCTCTGGAGCCGGAGTCACATGGTAACACATACTGTACTGTAAGCCTGGCTTTCCATGTAAATCACAGAGGATTACATTCAAAGCGACACAGAGGGATGATCAATATGCCTGTGTTGTCCTCCTCCGAACCCTCACACAACATGTGAGCCCCTGTAAGTTCATCTCTTCATATACTCCGGAAAAAAAAAAAACTGACCTACTTAAAGTTGACTCTGTATTCTCTCGCTCTTTCTGTGAGGAAGAAGGGGGATCTGGGGGTGGGCAACTGCAGAGCTCATCTCCCATGCATTTGTGTTTCAAATGCAGTCTCAAACTTGTAACTGACACAGTTTTTTACACGCTGTGATGTGTGCATACCTCCAAATGAAATGAATCACTGTTAAACCAGATGGTACTTTTTCTCTATACTGCAACGTCTTAGTTTTTAGTAAAAAAAAAAATCTGCTTATTTACTTCACACGATGTTCATCTCTGACCACGCTCACTTTGAAAATGTGCCAGGAGAACTTACTTCGATAGTGGATGTGATTCTCTTTGTGGTAAACTGCAGCCAACTGATTTTGATCTATGCCGTCATTGTTTCATCACATGCGCCAGATGGGCAACCGCAGAGTAGAAACAGCAGCAGGCAGGTGACAGGAGCGCCCATTAGTCCCCGATCCGCCTCGACTGCCAAGATATGCAGTGGCATGAGGGACGGCGCTGTCACCGGGGAGCAAGATCGTGTCATAATAGAGCAGCTTTTGTGAAAACAATGAGCTATCACACAGTGTGACATACAGCCGTGAGATGCAAGGCTGAGGCGTCGTTTATTCTAATGCTTAATGTCCAGCTTGCATGTAAGGTTGGTTCATGGTTCATGCAGAGACGTACACATTCAGTCCACAGCGTCATATAGACCTGTTAACACATCCATACAGTACACAAACATCCTTACAGTAGATTCTCTATGTTATGGCAGATGGAGTGACTCGCTCTATATCCATAGACATCTGCTATAGGGAACTGTGTGCACTGTGTGAAATCCGACGCACCCTCTGGCTGCGATGAATCAGACGGTGAAGAATGTGTTGGTCAGTGCAGAGACAACAGGTTTTAACCCTGCCCTGCATCACAACCACCACAGGGACCGTGAGCCATCCATCTGCATTATAGTGCGAGCACCAGAGCTGAGTGCCGCCCTAAGCTGCAGGTCCTCTAACGATTGGCTCTCAGAAACAAGAGCATTTTTAAAAGTTAGTGTGAAGGACAGTATCTGTCTTGGGGGGAGAGGGAGGGAGATTTTAAGGGTTAAAGGGAAAGTAAAGGCTTGTTGTAGCAGGTTTGTATGAGATACTTATCAATAGTCTTCGTGTTAACTAGAGTAGATTGCAGTTGGCAAGAAGTGAAAGAAGAAAAAAGAAGTGAAAGAACAAATGTGGGACAATTTCCCGCGTCGAAACAACAGTAAACAATTTTGAACATAACTTCACCCTCATGTCACCCTCCTAACCACTTCACTTCAGGCATTTACCTGTATTTACTGTTTACTGCCTTTTTTTTGTCCTAAATCTAACTCAATGGTTTTGTAGCATAAACTCTTCGAACAACCATGAACCATACTTGTATGTATAATGACGTGTTTGCTATTATCACAATGCGCCATTGTACCGTGAGCTGTTTTTGACAAAGGCTCATATGTGTTATTATGGGTGACAAACAGTCCATTATGTGGTGAAGGCTGGAGATATTGTTGGATTAATATCCCTCTTCTCCCAGAGAAGACCTGGTAGGAACATGATGCTTTCTTCTAGATGCAGAGTGTCAAGCTGCTAATATACAGACCGCACATATGCAGCCAAACACTTATAGCTGAAGTCTCATTTGTGGCACTGAGTGGCCGGTCACAATGTTCTCTTTACATGCTGCACTGATTTTATGGTAATGATTTTATAGCAGTGCAGCTTGTTGCAGTTTAAGGTTGCCCGGGTCATTATATGTTTAAAATGGATTATGATATGAGGCATTATTTCTGCGAATAGTCAACAAAACTAATCGTCTCATTTAATTTCATTGTAAAATTTTAATTTGGGTATCCACTTTGGATGATGGTCCTTACTCCAATGGAGCTTTTAAAATGTCTAAATAGTTCCACTTCATTGAAACTATTTGTTGTTTATATTGAGTGAATCATTCAGGTTCATCATCATGTCTTTACAACAACTTATAAATCATTTAAAAACCCAGTAATGCAACATTAACATGTTTTGTTATTATTGGGACACTGGGATCTGTATTTGAATATGAAGCGAGATATTCTGTGTGGTTTCATAGTGCAGTTTGCATTAGTTCTGAGCCCATTATTGGGTTTAGGATTGGGGGGAAAAGAGGTTTTGGAGAATCTTTATTGCACCGACAGATGTCTTAGCTGAGGCACTCCTTCCACTTTGCTGCTCCTCGTTTTTGCAAACATTTGGATTTTCCTGGCTTTGAAAATGGCAAAATCCAAATCCAGGCTTTTAAATATCTTTTAAAAGGCTGGTCACAGGTTGACCCTGACATCATCCACTAAGGCTGCTGCTGTCTCCACAGGGAACCCACACTTCTTTCTGATCTGCTTTAGCCCACCACACCTCATATCTGCTTTTGTCAGCCCTGCAGCCACAAGTCAACATTATTCCACTGCTGTGAAGGTTTGAGCTCGGAGGTTGTTCTGGGTCTAGTCAACAGGAATGACCACTGGCCAGATGTCAGTTGACCTTAACCTCTTTATGCAGCCGTCGTCATTCCCTCCGGCGATGCTGCCATAACAATAAAAGTGCACGGAGACCCCCGCAAGTGTTTGGCGGCAAATTTGTGAATTTGCAGGGTTCATTGCTTGTTAGTTATGAGTGTGAAAGGTGCCGTTTTAGTTTAGTCAGCCATGACAGCGTTCTCCTATTTCTTTTTGCTTAGTACAAATAGACACCACACATTTTGTTCTTGTCATTTCTCCATTTGTAGGAGACATTCAGCAAAAAAGTAATGGAGTCCCCGTGGAGACAGGCAGCAGATATGGCTCTCCTGTGGGGAGAGTTGTACTGGATGGATAATGTCACGGACCACTGCTTAGAGAGAGGGAAGAGGGGGATACGACGGGCTGTGGGGGTGGGAGAGTGAAAAGGAGATTGAGATAGAAGGAAATGAGAGGGTGCGGGAGTGTGGGACTGCAGGTAGCAATTGCGAAAAAAGAAGAGAGCTGAGCATCAGTGCCGTACACATACTGTACATTCACTCTCTTTCACTTGTCAAATGCCCCATCGAGCTCAGGTGGCGATTATTAAATTCAGCAGAACTGTCAGTATAACATGCACAGAATGCGCTTATTAACCTTAACGTGCATTAAACGCCCTCTCCAAATACTTTTCTGTAAAATCAGTGACGAGGGGATGTTTTTCCAATTAACCACCAACCTACTGTAAATTAAAGAACTCTGTCACAGTTAATGATGTTTTATATTACACACACAGCAAGTTTATAGCTCCATACAGCACGATTTAAGACCCCGAGGTCACAGAAAATATCCACTTTGTATTTTTATTCTGTTTTTTTTGTCAGTCATAAGGAAGCTCTGAATTCATCCTAATGATTTTTAGTGAGTGAAGAAAAACGTGGGTGACAGGCAAGCAAGAAAGCTTTGATGGCAGTATCCGGCGCTCGTTTTGCACCCTTATGTGTGTGTGTGTTGTGTGGGTATATATGTGTGCATGTCTATTAGTCCCAAGAGAGGCCTTGCAGCAACTAGATACCTCCCAGGCAGCGCATTGAAACGGGGGCGGCATGCATGTACTTGTTCTCTATTTTCACAGATGGGAAAACGTCACTTTACAGGTAACACACACACACACAGCAGTGCCTCTCCCTACTGTAGTGGCAGTTAGGGTGTCTGTGTGTGTGTGTGTGTTTGTGAATAAGTAGGTCATGCATCCAGAGTGAGAAAATAATAGATTCACATCAACTTAAATCATAGAAAATGAGCTGGGATTCTATCCCCACTACGAGAAATGTTTTCAGTTTCCACAAAGAGCGAGCTGCATCGGGCGGCTTTGAGGTGTGTTTGTATGCAGATGCATGCAGCAGTGTGTGTGTGTGTGTGTCTCTTTCCATGTTGTTTTCTTGTATGTTCGGTGTTTGATTTGATGTCCTGACCAGTTTGGTTTCCAGGCACAGATCCCAGAGGGGCGGAGGGAGGACGGGTATGGAGCTCTGATTTGACAGGCTCCATTTTCACATAAAACGAGTTGCTGAAAATCACAGATATACAGGGCTGAGTAGAGGAGACATCATGGAGCAGGTTTTACCTTTTAAGGCACTGTGGTGATGATGAGGACCAAAGCATACTGCAGCCTCTGTGTGTGTGTGTGTGTGTGTGAAAGAGAGAGAGAGAAAGGAAGTTACCACATATTTCACTTGTCTCCTTGTGATGGATATGGGTCAATCAGTTTAGCATAATACAATGATATCGTCTGTTGTAATGTGTTATTGATACACTGCCTCCAATATTGTTCTATCTTGTGTTATTGAGGCAGAAAGTGTTCGTCCTTTAAGACATTTAAACTTTAGACTGTTCTGCTTTCTGGAAGTTCAACTCTTTGTCATTTTATTGCTGTTTGACATTTGAATAATGACACACCTGTGGATGTGTGTACGGAGGAGAGCTTCACAGAAAGTGGATTTTTAAAGGCCGATATAATAACAAAAGTTTTGCGCGGGGAAACGGCCAACAGCCACTTAATTGTCTTGAATCAATGCTCTAAAATCCCTCTGCTGCTTGAATTGTTTTCTGGAAAAAAACCCTGATATTTGATGTCATCTACATTAAAAACTGGCAGGAGGACCATTTTGTTGTGTCTTAAACAGCTGCTTATTATATGAGGAGTTTATTAAATGCACAGATATTTTAAGCAACAGTCAGCAGAGTCCTGCATCGGGTCAGGGGAGACCTGCTAAGACCCTAATTTTAATTCAGTTTAGGGTAAAATAAAGAACATTCAGGTCGGATCCCAGGCTTCCCATTATAAAAATATAAAAATATAAAAATATTTTAAGTGAGACCCGTGCAGGCTCTGACAGTGACCTTAACACTGATCAGATATTGCCCATAGATTTTAACGGCAGGCCAAATTCTAACGACCATGCTTGCTTTAGCTTAGCAGAGACAGCATGCTGTCAGCAGAGCAGCAGTAATCTTCAGTCTTTAGCATTCATAATTCCATATTATAAACAACATCCTTATCAGGCTCAGAATTTGCAAATAAACCTGTCAGAGCCCCGTTCCACCAATAACAATGGTTTATAAAACATCCTATCAGCGCCGGTTAATTTGCCAAATCGACCTCTAGCGAGCAATGTGAGACTCTTTATACTCTGTTTCATCTCAGGTGTCTATCATGCTATAAAACTGCAAAGCTCTTCATAATGTTGTAAATGTCAGTCTTTTTACTGTCTTCACATTTTTATCTCCACACCTTCAATGCACAAAATGAAGCTGCTTTGCTGCTGGGATGGATGTCGTTAAAATGGAGCGAGGCTGCTTGTGTTCCCCATCTTTTGCTTAGAACGGCTAACATGTAACATGTCTAGAAATAGAGATGAAACATAGAGATGAAGCTGTCTTTTAAAAAAAAAGAAAAGTCTGGTTATGAAGGCAGCATAAAAACTGTATATCACACACACACATGGGCTAAGGAAAGTGTCACACACTGCACAAATGAATTAAAAGAATCAGGAACAAAGGCTTGACTTTGATGGAGTAATAACCCTAAAAAGTACCTTAATATAATGATGCTGTAACACACCCGGCAGTGATGTCACAGTGCACTGAAACACTGGAGTTTATTTCTGCTTCACTGCAGAAAGGTGAACAGTTGACCTCTTGTTTATTAGTCCGGTTCACAAGGAAAAAATGCCTTAAATATAATAAAACAAACAGTTGGTATTCTGTGTGACATCTATATCTACTAAAAATAGAGAATTACGACATAAACATGTTCGTTTTTTAAGTGAGGGGTCTCCGGATTTAGGGGTTAAAGAACTGGAGGTTTAACAAAAATATGATTATTTGACTTTTTTTCTTTCTTTTTGCCTAACTACATAACCAACATTTGTAAAAATGCAATGGGGAGCATGTTTCTTGTTTCTGAGAGAAACAAATTTACAAACAGAATTCATAAATGGTGATTTCCACTCCTCAAGTCCACTTCTGTGCAGCACAAATGCACCAAATTATTATTATATCTTGAGTTTCCATCAGCAGACCTGACTGACCACACACTCACGTCACAGTGGTCACAAGACACTTTGTAGCTCTGCAACTTTGAGCTTGGAGTTGTTCTGTAAGAGTCTTGTGTTCAGGCTCCGCACGCTGATCCTCATCAACACCGTCGAGCTGCTCGGTTTAAGTCTTACTGAAAGAGACGCCACTTAAGAGTTTGAAACTGCAGAGGAGCTTATATTCTGCCTGATATTCTGTGATCGGCTGGACGAGCCGCCCAGCTGCGTACCAAGCCTGACATTTTCCATAAGTGGTTCTCATCTTTAACACTGGTTTCTCTCTCTCAGCTGAAGTCCTCTCTCATGTTTTACAGGCATAGTAAAGAGTTTCATATTCACAAACAGAGGTCCTTGTTCCTCGGGGAATACGTTCTTAAACGGAGAGGAGTCCCTCGTGATGAGAAGCCATGGAGTAAAAGTCGTGTCCCACATAGTGACAATACACTTTTAAATAAGTTTTCTCTGTCACAACAGTTGATAGTATTGTTAGAAAGTGCCTTTAGGCTCTGCTGAATATATATTCTGTGTTTTTATGCAACTATTTTGTCACCCAGCAGCTATTCCACCTTAACAAGACCCACAAGAGTGTGTGCTGAAGATATGTTCTCACCTTTTTTTTTTTTTTTTAAAGTGCAGAAGGATTTGACAAATAACTATTCATGTTTTATTTTACAGTGTAGGAGGCGCAGATTTCAATTAAAAGGCATCTAATAATTGTGTGTGTGCGTCGCAGTAGTGGAAAATCAAAGGACTGAAAAGGGAAAGTGTGTGGGAGCCTGTTAAAAATGTCCTATAGTGGAGTATAAAAGCTTGGCTCCCGGAGCACCACTCCGGGATTGTTAAAAAATAAAAATAAAACATAACAGAAAGGGGAAGTTGAACAGTGGCATTCATTTTCCATCTGCTGCAGTAACGGCGGGTCTATGTTTCACAAATGTTATTGCTATTTGTCTTCTCACTGGAGACGAGAGGTTTTGGGGCATAAACGCACTAAATGTGCTGCGTATTTGTGGCCATTTCCTACCTCATAAAAAGTACGACACAATGTTTGATGTAAAGTTAAACAACTGTTAAATATTTCTTCAGACTGAACTATTGTCTGTGTTAACAATTTTGTCTTCATTGTGTTTGTATTGACTGTAAAAAGGCATGTTTAGGTAAATGTGCTGCTTTTATTGGGAGAGCATCACATGCAACTCTTTATATCTCCCCGCTTCCAATTAATTAGCAAGAAAATCACAGTGTTACTGCTTCCCTTTGTTGGAGTTTGATTTTCTCTGAGTTATGATAAATGTTGTTTTGAGTGAGTCGATACCACTGCTGCGAGCCAGATCAGCGTCTTCTAGTGGAGCTGTTTTTGGGGAAGAAAAAGATTTTCTCTTCTCTTTTATCCGTAGCGTCCTCTGTGTTGTTAGGCAGACAGGTGTAATTGATTGAGAGCTCGGTGTGCTCGGCAGAAACCACATGTACAGTTCTCTAAAGACTACTTTAAAAGTTTTAGCCGCTTTACGCTGAAGTGGCATTGCTCTGTCTAGACAGAGGCCATCTCAGTTTAATAGCGGGCTCCATATCTGCGACATCAAACTTGTACTTGTTGTTTTTGCTTCTTGCCATAAGCCACAAAACTATTTTTGTCTTCTGTTCTTTCGGCTGTTATTTCGTCCGCCGGCAAAGAAAATGTCATGAGGAACGTGGAGGCCGTGGGTCCCGGCCCATCTCAGCCAGTATCAGCCTGTTAACACCTGAGTCGGACCTAAAGGTCACCTCCTTTACAAATCTCCTCATACATATTCATCCCCGCTCCACTTCGAGACTTTGCTGAGCGAGAGCTTAAGCGTTTCTTTTATCCCCTCATTCCTCCCTCTTAACTGGAGGAAACCAGCCTCTAGTTCACATCCTCCTTCTTCTGGGCTCTCATCTCGCCTCCTCGCCATGCCAGCTCCTCCGAGGAGGCTGAGTTAGCACCCTTGGATGGTAAAGCGCCTGTTTGGCCTTCAGGAAGAGCGAAGTGAGGAGGACGCAGCTGAAAGTGGGCTGCTGAGCTCGCTGGCAAAGCGATCTACTCTTCCTCTCCTCTCTCTGCCCTCAACATTACTTTAGCACCAGCAAACTATCCCCTAATTAGCAACTAATCTATTATGGATGAAGCTCTAATGCATCTGTAGAAATAACTACACGGCCGTGCCGACGTGGGTGTTTGCGGGCTTGTGTGCAGATACTCAATCATGCTGCATCAACCATGCATGCACTGGTGGTTGCGCGGCTACATGCGCATGCCCGCATGCACGTGTCCGTTATCATGTTTGCACGCATGTGGTTCCAAGCTGTTGGATATTGCCGTCAGCGTTAGTATCTGGTGCTGCCCAGCTCATTAAAAGCACCCTGCACTCAAACCACAGGCAAAGAACAGAACAGTAGTGGATAATCTCATGAAAAATGTAGGGGAGCAGCAGCCTTATCTCTCGGGCCCTGTGCTGGGGTGGTTTGTGTGCTGCTCCAGCCCTTTGATGTAGTCCATTGATCTCCCCTTGCTGACATGTTCTCCAGGCCCATGGCTGCACCAGCCAGAGGGGTGATTAGCCTTATTAGTGTAATGGAGGGGAGTAAAGGGCTTTAGAGGTGGAAAGGATGGAGGAGAGAGGAGGAGAAGAGGGAAGGAGGGCTGTTTGGCCGTAGCAGAAGATGATGAACAAGCCCGAGCCCATAAGTTTCTCTGCCTGTAATCAACGCGAGGGAGCGTGAGAGGAAGGGAGGAGGCCAGCTGCAGCAGCGTGAGCCGCTTTGTGACTGGGTTGGGTTAAAGTGCAGCACTGCAGTCCTTTGTTGTACTGCATGCTTCGCTGCCGTGATTTATCGTCTGTCTCAGAGGATGAGTGCTACTGTAGAATGCAAAATTGGTTTTGACTTTCAAGGAGGGGTCGAAGGGATTTGGCCACGTTTACGCTGAAAACTATGATAAACACCGGAGCGCTGTGGGTTTGGCTTTGCTGCCAGCTGGTGCTTGTGAGAACAGCGTGCTACAGCAGACATCATTTAATACGAGGAGATAGGTCAGCAGCAGGAAAGCGAATGAATGACAGCAGAACACCGCGGGGGGTTTGCTGGTGGACCTGCAGTGACGTCAGCGCTACGTTGGCAGCGCTGAGGTCTGTCTGTGGAGAGGAGTAAATGTCAGGATACACTCCACATTCCTGCTTGACACTTGCTGAAAGCATCACTCATCAAGATGCAAACTGCCAATTTACAAAGATTATTTTGGACAACTCTGCTTTTGTCTCTAAAGAAAGAGTCAGTCTGAACCGTATCATTTCCTCTGGGCCTCCACAAAGCTGACCACTCCTTCGCTATGACTTTCCCATCATTCACTGCAAAAAGTACATAGAAATTGAGTGTGATTTACTGCCATACATTATGCTGGCAATCCAGCCGGAGTAGCTGGTCTTAGTGAATCCCATTAAAGTGCTTTGGTTACAGCGGGGAAGCTGAGTGGTTCAATATCCCTGCTTTCCAGGCGCTGCACTATCACATAGAGACGCTCCAGCAGCTGCTCGGAAACTACACATCTGCCTCTTAGTGGAGAAGGTGGATGAGGGAGAAGGTCATGGTGGAGGGGAGGAGGAGAGGAGGAGAAGAGGAGGAGGAGAGGGTTTAAGGGGAGGGTGGTTGGTTGTGGTTGTGGTGGGAGTAAACAGTTGAAGTTTGACAGTCAAAGACAAGGAGCCGTATCATCCGTTCCTCTGCTGTCATCTCGCTCTTCTTCACCGTGTGCATGTATGTCCTGTGTCCTACAAATGGACATGGCTGTGCCGCGGTGCAGAGTGGAGGAGTGCAACAGGCTGCAGATGGACAGAGCTCATGTCTGTAAGAGTAAAGCAGCCTGCCGCTCACACCTTCAGCTTCCTCACCACAGCCGGCCTCAGGCTTTATCCACCTTACAGTGCAGATAAGCACCAACCTGGCACCTCTGTGCAAACATTTGACTCGTTGCACAAGTGTGAAAAAAGCCTTCGCTTCTGATAGCATCAGAACCTTGGATCAGCTATAGTTAGGGATG
>CAFUXE010000957.1:693318-705593 GCA_903364295.1 Serranus cabrilla
ATATTAACTGTGAATACTGGAGCAGTTTTGGATGTAAATTGTACAAATATGTCACCTGAATGTGTAGCATGTTATTTTCACTCAATCAAAGCGATAATTAAAGATGGAGCAGCGCCGTCACTATGTGCCAGTTTGAATTCCTTCAGTGATTTTTGTTCAGGAGGTTTTTACTGGGAGCCAAACTCTCCGCAGAGGTCTCCTCCTCTCCAAAACAAACAGACGAGGTGATTATAACCGGTAAAAACACTGAATGAAGCAGTTTCACCCCTAAAAATCAGTGTTTCTCCAATGCAGTTTGGCGCAGTGGCAGAGGGACTGCAAGCTGAGCTGCTGCCAACAATGCTCAGCTTGTTTCTCTGATAAATTAAGATCCAGACGTCAATAACTAGAATTCTTCATCCTGTTAAAATAAATACAGTGGCAGGAAGAAGTATGTGAAGCCTTTGAAATTGCCTAGTTTTCTACATTAATTTGTCATAAAATGTGATCTGATCGGCTTCTTTATCCCAAGTATAGACACACAAAATGTGCTTAACCTAATACCACACAGACAGCTAGAACTTTTCATGCCTTTATTGAAATATTTATAATGCTGGTGGAAAAAGTAAGTTAACCTTTAAGCTAATGAGTCAATCAAGAGCTAATTAGGAAAGCTGGAGTCCAATCAATGAAACCAGATTTGATTTGAGCTACTTTGATCTTTAACACAACTCTAATTGGTATAATTGTTTGTGTGGTATTATGCTTTATTTATACTGTAAAGACTTGATTATTATAGAATATTATATTGATGTCAAGTGGAATGATTGTTGCCATGGTAATAACTAATGAGGTCCAAATACACAGAGGTTCATAACAAAATCAAAGGAATACAAAAGAAGAGAGGTACGTCTCAAATACCACAATGAGTTAGAAAAAGATCACATCAGCCTCTAGAAATAATGTTTGTGTGTTCATGTCATTTGCATTGTGCCATATGTAGATGTGTGCGTGTGTGTGTGTGTCAGGCCTCCCTGCTGCGGTACAGGTTGCTGTCTGAAAAGCAGCAGCCCCTAACATCCATACTCTGTGTCTCCCTGGAGATTCATCACGTTACATCATGATCCACTTGCTCAGCAGTCATCCTGCCTGAGATGCCTTTCAGGTTTGACTCCTCAGGTCTGGATTCCATAGTCTGTCTGTTACATAATTTGTCTGCAGGAAAGATGTGGTCCCCCCCCCTCCACCCCCCACCTCCTCCTCCTCCCCCCGCTGCTTTCAGCTCCGCGTTCATACCTGAGGTTGTCTGTCTCCCAGAATCAATGTATCCATTGCAAATTTGACTGTAGACTGTGGAGATGTGATTCAGACTGCAATGGATTTGCATGCTTTTTCAACTGGGCCATGTGCAAATGGGGGAGAAAAAATAGATTCCGGCGCACAGCCACAAGTTTACAGAGGTTATGAAAACACATTGTTTCTACCTCACAGACCGCCACTGCATGCTGCCATCGTTTGTGCTTTGTGTAGATATTTATATATGGACTGATGCTTGAATACATATTGGAGCTCAACGATATATCAGCAACAATAAGGTGGATAAATTAAATGGCTGATTAACAGAAAAATATCTATTATGATAATTAATTAATAACCTTGTCAGAACCCAATTATGTTCCACACTCAACAATATTTTAATGGTGCGTTGTTTTTAGTAATATACCCTTTATTTAACCGAATATTAAGCCATTGAGATCTCGTTCTCAAGGGTGTCCTGGCCAAGAAAAGCCAAACAAATAAAAATGAAAATAAAGCAGCAGTATAGAGGAAAAAAACATAACTATTACAGTATATAAAGTGCAGATTCTTACATCAGTACGGTGCCAAACCAACAGATTTCTGCCGTATATGCACTCATGAATTATTATTTTTTTTTAATATCCATTCTAATTAATAGAAAATCTTAAAAAAAAAAAACACCCAATGGTAAAATGCAATAAGTATTCTTAACAGTCTTGTTTCAACAGAAAAATCCAATCGAATAAATGTAATCACGTAAATGTAATCATAGATATAGACATCCTAGAAAAGTTATGACCATTGGGATGGATGGGACAATGGCTCCAGCTGCTTTTCTGTCTTTATTTTTAATTGTTGATCATAAAATTGAACCATTGATTGGACAAAAAAAGCAATTTGAAACCAGACATGGGTATTTTCATTTCACACTGTTGCCCATAAAGTTGAAATAATTCTGTTGAATTGATCCGTGTCAGGGGAGGACAAACTCAATATTAGTGACTATGTGACATTTATATGTATGAAATCTTAACTATGTGTTTTTCTGTTAAACTGACCAAGAATTTAAACAAAGCCTTAATCCTATTGTTTCAATACCCAATTTTTTTTACGCCTGACTTCATTTTTAAAGGTTAATTGTGGTTTAATTTCCATTGTGATATGTCTGGAAGAGATTGATTAATAAGGTTTTGATAGATGTACTCTTTATCTGTCAGTAATAAATCACATTGTCACAATCGTTTCATCGAAAGAGGTAAAAAAATATTTAATTCCAGCTTTATGAGCAACAGTGTTTTAACAAATCAACTGGTTTATTAATGATCAACAGATTAAGCACTGATGAAAATATCCCTGTTGGCTTTATTGCAGCAGCGCATGTTTGCCAAAGGATTTGCAGTGCAGTAAAATACAGCAATAAATATTTTATGACTTCTATATTTCTAAGTTTACTATTCAGTATTTATTATCCTCGTTTTACTGTTATTGTCATCTTTTATACTAAAGTTTACTGATGCAGTGTTAAACATTATAAAACATTTTTATCACAGCTCTTTGAGAGCTTTTTTCCCCCCCAAAATTTAAACACTCCTCGCCAAAAACTGCTTCTGATTTACCCGAGTTAGACACGGTTGTTTGTGTCTGAGCTGCTCTGGCTCGTGTAGAGTCTCTCCCGCTTTGTAGTGAACAACCTATGTGAGATTATTCACAGGTCGCCGCACGCACCTGAGCCAGGTTGTCATGGGGGTTTTCATGGGGACTGTCGACATCCCCGGCCACCACTAACAGCTTCTCCTCACGTGTTACCTCCTCTTCAGTTGGACTCCAGGCTGTGCTGACTCATTCTCCTTCCTCTCCTGACAGCATGTGTGTGTCTGAGAGCTAACTTTCCCCTAAGCCATGGACATGTCAAAGCTTACCCTCCATGCTTGTCTCCATTGACTTCTCGCCCAGTAAGTGTCAACACAACTGGCAGAAATCCCTCGGCCTCTGCAGCAGGCGCTCTCCTTCTCCGGCCGCTCTCTCTCTCTCTTGTCCCCCCTCGGAGCACATGGCTGATTTCCCCGTGCTCCTCGTCACAACGTCTCTCCCGTGTCACATGAGTTGAGAGTCAGCCCCAGAACAGACATATAGAGCAGACATCATAGCAGCCTGATGTGTGTGTGTGTGTGTGTGTACGCTGTGGGTTAACTAGATTTCTGAGAGCTTCGTTCTTCTTCCTCTCCTCTTTTTTCCTCCCTCTGGTTCTTCTCTTCTCTTGCTTTCATTATCACAGTATCATGCTAAGGGTAGTTGATTAAAACAAGTCTCAGGGGTTAGTTCACCCAGATTACTAAAACAACATTTGTTAACTTACCTCTAGAGGTATCCAGCTATGCAGATAGTTTGGGCTGTGTAAGTTTATGCACTGTATTTTTTTTAAATGTGATTATGTATAAGTGAATATATTTTGTGTTTATTTTCAGCTTTGGGAAATTCGTATCATACCATTATCATTTTCAAACACATTTTAGAGGCAGAAGGATGAACTGGCTAATCAATAAAATATTCCGGCTGATTAATTGATAATGAAAATACAATGAAGTTGATTATAATTTTATGGAACAGCTTTTGTTTTCTTAAAATGTAGCTTTTGCTCAGGATGTTCCACAAACCTCACATCAACAATTTAAGAGGGAATTTTTCTATTCCTTTTTTATTCTGTAGAAAGTGGTTCTGAACGCTGCCCGTAGCGAGATCTTTTGATTATCCAAAACAACACTGTAAAGTGAAAAACACAGTGAATCTAAAAAATAGTGTGCTACCAAGAAGCTTAAGACAAGATGTTCTTTTTCTTTAAAATGTACATTTTAGAGATGGATCACAAGTTTGGCAGCAACATTAGGGGCTCTTACCTAGTGCTGAGGATAATTAAAATAATCTGTGCCGGTATGATCCTTGAGTTTTGGTAGGAATAACAAAATTATACTTTGTTAATATCATGAACAGGATATCAAAAACTGTTTAACCATTAACCAACAGTAAGATTTGGAGTGATTAATACTATCAGATGAATGATTGAATATATATTTTTAATGGGTTCACATGTGGAACTACACATGCCTTTTATTCCTGGAGCTTTTATTAGGTCTACTGAGAATTAGCCTGTGGGATTTCTGCATTGGATTCTTGATTATTGCATAAAATAAACCCTGTGGCAAACACGTGTTTCTATGCTTACACATGTTGTTCAGCAGGATAATCTTCACAAATGAACACCACTTCTATGATGTATGAAGCATTAATGCAGCAGACAGAAGTATAAAGCTAACGTTGTGGTATAGCTAACTACTCCATGGTTGCATGATTTCAACGTCGCTACTGTTAGCTTTAGATGCTATCCGACAAGCTAACCAGCTGTTTTGACAAGTTAGCGAAACAGTAGCCCAAGAAATTGTTTATTAACCTAATCTACAGTCTAAAAGAGTTTGCAACAGCCCTGAAAAACAGAACTAGAGGCTGTGAGGCGGACTAGTTTCCATCGGTGTCCGGCGTGATGACGTTTCATGTCTCATCTAGCCACTTGCTAGCAACCGCCTTTTTAGGGACACGTAAAAATCAGCTGGAGCTGATGTGTTTCAAGCTCTTTTTCTTGTTTTTGCTAAGTTTGTGGCTTGAATGACCATCTGCAAGACGGTGTTTGAAAAAAGTCGAAATTAACATCCCTAATAAAGATGTTTTTCATGTTTTAATGTTCAAGCTAAAAAAAATCATAAAAGATCTTTGTCTGAAAACCTTCACAGTTGCTGCTACAAACATTACCAACAAAGTCTTGAGGTTTGACACCGTAACAGACCCTCACCTATCTGAGATGCCTCTTAAACCAAAGCTTTCCTCATGTCTGCACAGTCACTGGGGACTGAAGCTAAACGGTGTCCCTACCTGAATACATACATAAATACATACATTATATAGCAACATCTCTGTCTGGTGGACTCCAGCTAGCCTGGCAGTCCCAGCTGTCTGCTCACAGAAACAATTTTTCCGAGCCACCAACAGAGCCTCTATCCCTCAGCACCCAAATCCTGCAATCCCTCAAACTCCCTCAGCCTTTTGCCAATTAGGAGTGCAGCACATTCTGTTTCCAACTGTTTCCCTGCAGACTCCCCAGCTGTAAACGGTAGTTATAGCCAATATGGCTTCATGATGGGGGTGAGCAGTTAATCCCCGACTGCAGAAACACAAACATACCTCCACAGTCTAATCAGCAGGAGCTGTTTTCACCTGTGACGGAGTTTCTCTGTCACTCTTCCTGCTCCGTCTCTGCAACATCCTGGGAGGCTGCAGACGCATCATGTGAGGACGGAACCAGACTAAAATACTTCCTTGGCTTTGTACATAAATATACATGAAGCAGACATTGATGCAGACTTAATGGCAGCTTATAACCTAAAGCAACAGGGCCTGGCATATAGCTGTGTTGCACTTTAGTTATTTTCTCCGTGTCAGAGCTGATGTAATCTGAGTGTCCTGTCATAAACACTGCAGGGATGTATTTTGTGCTGTCTTCTTTATTACTTGCATTGTTATAAATGGCTCTCTGGGTCCTCTCAGTCAGCAGGATTAGAGCCCAGGATTAAGATTCTGCACTGTGAGCGAGTGGGTGTGCAGTAAGCGAAGAGAGTTATTGGAATTGCCATCATTATCCTCTGGATATCTCATCATATACTTCCCACCTCAGTGCTCCTTCAGCTGCACATTACGCTGCATTTTGCTGAATGCACACAGCTGCAGCACATTAAATGTACAGATGTTCAAGAAGTTCCACTTTTGACTGCTGTTTTGCCGAACTATTGTTTTGTTTTTCCCCGTTATCTTCTGCAAAGTTCTCCGTTAAATGTTCAACATGTTATTTTCCGCAGTTAGAGGTCTCTCGATCTCTGCATAATAAAAGATGTAGTCATCCCAGTCAGTTTCTCCCGGGTAAGATTCCTTCACTGCTCGGAAAGTTTTCACCAGCAGCTGAATTATCCACACAAGTCTCATCCTCTCTAAAATAAATGGACCTGGTAATTAAAACTGGTAAAAACACTGCATAAAGCAGTTTCACATTTAAAGTCTGTGTTTTTCCAAGGCTGTTTGGCGGACAGTTGCCGCTAATGTTTGCTTAGCTTGTTTCTCTGATAACTGAACATTCAAATGTTTAAGAGGTTTTTACTGCGAGCTGAATTATCCACAGAGGTATTTAAACCGGTTAAAACACTGAATGAAGCAGTTTCACATTAAAAGTCAGTGTTTGGCGGCAGTTGGCGCTAATGTTTGCTCAGCTCGTTTCTCAGATAATTGAAGATTTAGACATTCAGGTTGTTTTTTTTTGCTGGTATTTAAACCAGTAAAAACAGTGAATGAAGCACTTTCGTGTTTAAGATCTTTGTTTTTCCGATGCATGTCGAGCTGAGCTGCTGCTAACGTTTACTCTGCTTGTTTCTGTGATAACTTAAGATCGAGGCGTCTGATCACTAAAAAGGACAAAGATTTCTAAAAATGTGTGGTTTAAACTAGATACAAAGTAAATTCATGACAGTTTACAGATTATTGAACACAACATTCAACAAAATATAGAACATATCTAATTGTTTTTATTCATTTTAATGTGTACTTTTAAGCTAAATCTGTTCATTTAGGTTTTATTTTGCAGACACATGATTATGATTGTTAGTTGCATGAAGTTGGATGGGTTTACTCTACAATAATGCAATAAAATCAGCATAGCAGAATAGTGTGTGCATGGTGCATTGCCTGTAGTGTGTTCTTGACTGTGCATTGGGATTTTTGTCCTCTAAAGTTGTGGTTCCAAACCAGAGCGCTTACGGGAAAAACCTGCTTTTTTATTTTTACCAAAGCATTAAATAGAAGTTGCAGCATGAACAGTAATTAAACCTTTCGAGTGGCGTAAACCTCACTTACTCACTCTGAAACTGACCAAAGATGAAGGAGCAGATTTTCCTTGAACTGGAACATTCGTAACAATGACTCAACGGTCGTATTTCTACAGCCGAACACGTGTTGTAACAGTAGAGTGGAGTTTGTGCGTAAGAGTTTGAAACGTATGTGTGTGTCGTCGTGCTCTCTTAGCACAATGTTCTTTCATAAGATGTCCCGCTGCCCCCAGGATGCTCTTTGCTCACTCAACAATAAAATGCATGGTATCGGAGGCGATGGACTGGCATTTCAGGCGGCACGAAAATGACGACCTTCGCCTTCCACAAGAAGCCCCGATGATAAAAGAGAGAGTGGTGGAGGAGTCTTAGCCCGGAGAGCTGAATTAGGCACTGAGCTGCACCTTTTGTTCACCGCCGAGTCTTTTTGTATGACGACAAACACGTCGGGATTGACTTGTCCTTCACTCCAGACCTTGGGAAGTTACTTTTAATGATAGCACACTGTAATGATCGGGAGAATAGAGGAGTCGAGAGTGCTGAGTGACACACAAATCCTTCCTCTCTCTCTCTCTGCTCTGGCAGACACACACACACCGTCTTGCTCTCTTTCGCTTTCTTCCTCTGCAAAATCTGGCGAGGCGGCTGCTGTCTGAAAACAACGAGGCTAGCACATCTCATCACCACAGCAACAATTACGGTTCTATTTCAAGCTTATCTTTGCTTGGGTGTGCGTGTCGTTGAATTAATAATATGATCCTCCTCTGTCAATCTGTCAGTCACTTAAACGCCTCACAGAGAGGGAAACAGTGAGCCGGAGATTTTTCCTCTGCTCCACGACGGCCTGCATTAACAGCACTTTGTAGTTTGACTCCTATCTGTCGCCATTGAGGAAGATGCTTGCGATAGCCCGCATCTCTCTCATCATTCCCTGACGGCTGGCAGGATTAATAGCAAAGCTGCAGACGACGGCACTCGACAGCCATCTTGGGTTAAGGATGACTCAGCCCTTTTTTTGCCCATTGTAGACTCATTAAACATCAAAAGGAATGCCTGATGAGCTCCGTAGCTGAAATAATGTACAGAATTTGTTGCGCAGGGTTGAGTAAACAGCATCCAAAGCGGTCCTGAGTGCCTGTTTAAGGTTTTAGTGCATTTCCCACTTAGAGCCTCCTCTTGCATGTTTCCCTGCACAAGTTACTTGTGTTTACGGTGCCTCTGTGTGACATGTTAAAGAGAAAAGCAGACTGTGCCATTAGGTCTGAGGCAGATTAGGATCCAGGTTTTGCTCTGCCTGAGCATGTTGGTCGGCTTCCACCTCATTTCAGCCACTAATACATTCACTTCCTTACTGTTTTCTCCCGCTCTCAATAATTGAATACGTCTGGCCGAGTTCTTGCTCCGCAAAAAAAACACGACTTCACTTTTATGGAGACATGAATTGACAACAAGCTTGGGATTAGACAGACCCTCCCACAAGCGGAGAACAACACAGCTCACTCGAGTCACACTTGTTTTTTTTTTTTAGATATAACTTGAAAACTCGTTTCTCTCTGGCAGAAACAGTGTTTGCATGCATTTGTGCCAGATGTAGTTTTGCATGTGAAACAGGTTGGAGCAGAGAGAGAGAGAGAGGAGGCGAATAAGGAATGCGCGTCGCTTACACCAGGGGTTTCCAAACGGAGGGAACAGCACGGATTGGAATAAAAGCTGATTGAATCTGATTCATACGGGAACAATAAATAAACAAGAATGCTCTGATGCTAGAGAGGCAGATAAGATTCAGTTTAGCAAGATTATTCCGAAAACGTGTACAGTACAAGATGGAGATGGAGAAAAAAAATCTGGTGATTCTTATCGATCAAACATGTCAGTAAGATCCAAGAAGTGAAAACACTGATTTTAGCTGCTGTCAGTATCACAGCGGAAGCCTGTTACTGTCTGAAACATTCATGCCAACAACAGAATCATCCTAACGATCAGATGGATTGCTATGAAATTTAATCCAAAACATAGAAATGCTTAGAGGATACATCCTGCTGATTTTGGTGATCCCCTGAGTTTTCTTCTAGCCAAAACATGAAGTTAACATTTCAGTTTTTAGTGAAATATCTCAACTGTTATTGGATGGATTCTAACGGTTTTTGGTACATATGCATTCATGTCTCCCTCGGGATAAATTGTTGACTGATTACTTTGATAATTTCTGCATTTATATCCAGTCCCACCAGCCGGTTAGCATTTCACTTTTTCGAACGCTTTTGTTGTGCTAATGACATCAGCCTTAGTGTTTAGTGCAACCTTAATATACAAAATTACGTGAAATAACACGACTTCTTAACGCCGTAATTACGTGCCACCAGAAGTCGTTTCATGTTATTTTGTGAAACAGTGAAGCGTTTTAAAAAATATCACGCGTGTCATTATACATAAACGTACAGTTGGTGGTTGTAAAAAAAGAAAAGGCTGCAGTTTTTGTGAATTTAGGCTACTAAACCACTGATCGAGGTTTAGGGTAAAGACGTTATAAAAGTTTAAAAAGTAATTAAATGTACATAAATACCTGAAGTGAAGTAATTACGATGGTAAAAGAAGGTGTTAAGAAGGTGTGGTCATGTCATGTAATTTTGTCAGATAAGGCTGGTTTAGTGCTAATTATTAGCTCATGTTAGCATGCTAACACATCGGTCTATGGTGGTGAAGATAAACATGACGTCTGGTAAACATCAGCATGGCACCTTTGTAACTCTGAGCATGCACATATTAGCACTAAGGGCCGCTAGCATTGCTGTTTAAATGGAGAAACTTCCCTTAATGCACTTTCATGTACATTATGCACACTTAAACTAAACAGTAACATTTGTATTGTTCAGTGTTTTAATTACAACAAGATCTATAGATAAGACAGGTGGCAATACCACCCATAACGACACAAGGTGTGTTTCACGGCTCGCGGTACAGCCGAACGTTTTAAAAATAGCACACGCATCATTATACACATACATACATACAAAATGCTGCAGTTTCACTGAATTTAGGCTACAAAACCACTGACTTAGGTTCCTGGTTTATTTGCAACTCCTGCAGCTTCCTCCCCGAGCATTTTTCATACATTTGAAATAGGTTGATGATTCCTCTCCTCTCACTACATTGAGCACTGTGAGAGCACATTCAGGGTACTCACAGCGCTCTGCATTTTGTCACACTTGTCAGTGTGAATGCAGTTCATTCACTCGAAATAGAAAGTGTCAGTACGTGAATTGATCCTTGTGTATCTGCGAAAACGAACGGGGAAAAAAAACATGTGAAAATGTTGTTTGGCTCTAGTTTTCCTAATTATGTCACCAGTTAGTACCTACAGGACAGGGAGAGCAAAGTTCAGTTTTTACTATCAATGTGGTGCAAACGTTGGTCGGATGGATAAATGCTTTTTTATTATGAGGTTTTGCAGACATGTTGTCTGAGCCAGATGCTCAGCGAGGACCCACATGGGATGTAAAGTGTGTTTGTGTGCCTGTGTCTGCGAGTTCATTCTGCAGCTGTCTCATTCTGCACAGACCACATTAATGATAGAACAGAGGCATGGCCCATAGACTGCTCATTAAAGGGAGACGAGAAGAAGGAATGTTGAAGTGGAGAAGAGTTACACTGTCGAGCCGACGGAAAGACAGAGCTGGCATCTGAAGGTTTTTCAAACTAAAATGTGGAGATACGCAAAAACAGCGCCGAATAGAGCAACGGCATGACTCAGCACCTGCAGGGCAACACTCCTCCTTCCTCTCACCACCTCTTCTCGCACTTTTGTACTCTTTCCTCGCCCCCGCCCTCACCCCTCTGTCTCTCTGGGACCAGGACTTCTTCTTTACCCTCACATTATCACAGCAGCTCTGCCACTCCTGCTGTTGATGCTGTTAATTCACACGCCGCGGCTCGCCCCCTCGCTCTGCAGTTCTGCTGAGTTGGACTGATCTCGCCTTTACCTTACAGGAGGAAGGTCATCCCTCCATCTCCTGAGTGCTGATGGACAGAGGGGGGAGGGGGTGGAGGGGCAGAGGAGAGGAGAGCATATGGTTAGTTAACTTTAATGCGGAGGCAGATGTCTCTCTGTGTACTTGTGAGATCAGTGAGCTGGAAATGTGTCATGCTATGATCATACGAGGGGAAATTTGTAGTCTTTATCGTCGGGGGATGTGGCTCTGACCTGACTGGCTGGCAGAGCGCTGGAAAAGGGATTTCAGCATTTTGCTCCGTGTCCTTTATTATGCTGACAGACAATAGATACTCATTACATAATAAAATCTCTGACTTTACTAAAATAGTACCATAATCCAATTCATTTCAGATTATTACCACTCCAGAATTTCATTAAATATGAGGTTTATGGACGCTGTGCAGACATTGTCTTTTTGGAAAACACACAATTGGTTTACGTGACTCATTTTCAAAAAAGTCCATTCATGGTTATAATAATATTTTTAATCATGCAATGCATAATGTCCTCGCTGGATTAAGAGGTAAAGGTGTAACAGTAACTCGGGCTGCATGATTCAGAAACAAAAATCACATTTCTGAATATTTTGACTGATATTGCATCAGTGATATGATTAATGATGTTGAAGCGAATCCTAGTTTTTGCATCATTACCCTCATTTTTTTTATTAATTTCTAAAAATATATAAATTAAGTAATCATAGTATGTTTTTCTCTATCAAACAATGGTTTGAAGGCTGTGAATTCTCTGCAGATCTGCACTACTGGACTCATAATGCTATTTTGCCTCATATTTTTTTTTTTACATATTTGAAGAAATATTTTGCCTGCAAGTTGGATATTGCACTAGTTCATATTTTGATTAATATGCAGCCTTTTGAATAACACACAGTTTTGTTAGGGATGCACAATATGGATTTTATTTTCAGCATTTTTAAATGTATGTATTTTTGAAAGAAGTCCCTCACCTGTAGTTTCTGCACACCTAAGGGTAAGAAAAGATGTAGTGCGCAAAAGTGGATGTTTTAATATTCTGAAGCTCAAATCTAACTGACTATTATCAACACAACAAATACTGGGAACAGTTCT
>CAFUXE010000957.1:706230-723406 GCA_903364295.1 Serranus cabrilla
TTAAGAGGTAAAGGTGTAACAGTAACTCAGGCTGCGTGATTCAGAAACAGAAACACATTTCTGAATATTTTGACTGATATTGCATCAGTGATATGATTCATGATATTTTAAGTTTTTGCATCATTACTCTTTGAAAAAAAAAAAAAAAAAAATTTTTTAATTATTTTCTAAAAATATATATATAAATTAAGTAATCATAGTATGTTTTTCTCTATCAAACAATGGTTTGAAGGCTGTGAATTCTCTGCAGATCTGCACTCATAATGCTATTTTGCCACATATTTTTTTTACATATTTGAAGAAATGTTTTTGCCTGCAAATTGGATATTGCACTAGTTCATATTTTGATTAATATGCAGCCTTTTGAATAACACACAGTTTTGTTAGGGATGCACAATATGGATTTTATTTTCAGCATTTTTAAATGTATGGGTTTTTGAAAGAAGTCCCTGACCTGTAGTTTATGCACACCTAAGGGTAAGAAAAGATGTAGTGAGCAAAAGTGGATGTTTTAATATTCTGAAGCTCAAATCTAACTGACTATTATCAACACAACAAAAACTGGGAACAGTTCTCCCTCTTCAAAAGTAAAAAGAAACGTCTTTATAGAGCATTTCGCCTCAGAAGTCAAATTATTTTGACGTAATCTGTCAAATCAGACATGTCAGTGTGTTAAATACTCAATACCACCAACACACTGTTTTGGAGTGTGTAGATGCTTCACTTCTTAAGTCTATGAAATTTTACTTCTTATTTTCAGCCGCTATAATGTCTTTATCACAATAATGCGTAATAACTTAAATGTTCCATTATTGGTCGATAATTTATCAGTACAGATATGAATCTTGCATCCCTGTTATAAACTACATGTCGCCTGTGTGTGTGTGTGTGTGTTTGTGTGTATCCCTCTCAAAGACACACAGTCAGGAATAAGCAAACACTGTCTTGGAGTACCAACATGGAAAAAAAAATCTATCTCAGCAAATCTAATCACCTCGCTGGATTTTTTATTTTGTTTTGTTGTTTTTTTTCTCTCCCCCTATTCGTTCATCTTTTTAAGCCGCTTATGTCAGACCTCTCCTGTCCTGCTTCTGAAATGAAGTGAAATGACAGAGAGAGAGGGAGGGAGAGAGAGGGTGGGAGAGAGAGAGAGAGGGAGGTTTGGGCACTGCCTCTTTAACTTTGCATACCTTCGGACTGGAAACACAGCTTCACAGAAGCTCATCAGTCGAGCCGCTCCCCCCCTCTAATGCACAACTCTTCAGCCATTGTACCTCTCCACATGCCCGTTATATAAGTGAAGAGTTCAACTGATGCTGCTGCATGAGGTGTGAGATTATAAGCCAGGCTTATAGCACACCACTCACAGTCTTTGCCTCCCTTAGCAGAGTCAGCGAGCCGCTCCGTGATCCCACTCTCACCTACAGCTAACGGAAAAACTCAGCTGTAAACTCGTCACTCAGAGGTGCCCTGAGGCTGTTTTGTTCCCTAAAATGGCCACAGGAAGCTGCAAGGTTAGCGCAGGATTGAGGCTGCAGGGTTGAGGGTTGAGGGAGCGAGGCGTCGCTGCTGTCAGGGCCAGAAGAGTGATGAGAGCAGCAGAAACAGAGGTCTTGCAGGTGTTTGGGCCTTAGCAGGTCCCCGTTTGACTGAGTGCCACAGGGAGAGAAGGAGAGCCTGATGAAGAGGATGCTGGTGACCTGTCATACACACACATGATGGATGGAGAGGGAGGCCGAGATCGGGGCGGCCTACAGTAGCATCTGCCCGCTTGGCTGCGAGTATGAGTGAAGCGGAGCATTACGGAGAGGGATTTAAAAGCACAGAGTGTAAGAAGCACCTCGGGGTAAAATCTCCGAATGTAGAGAAACACACAGAGAGGCAGGAGAGGACAAACTCAAAGTATTACAGCCTGTTGTTTTGTTTAAGGCTTTATGATGAATATTCACATAATGCATCAGCTTTTCAGTTCTTTTTAAAATTAGAAACATTTTCTAATATGGTCTTTATTATTAATTCACATCGTTTTAATTTTTTTGGTGCAGATTTCTTAAATAGTGAACAGAAATTAACACACAAACACAACAATAGTAGTGGCTCTGAAACAGTGGTGTAATCTAAGTAAATACAGTAAATACTTAAGTACTCTACATTTTTGAGGTACTTGTAATTTACTTGAGTATTTCCATTTGAAGTTACAATATACTTCTACTCCACTACGTTTGAGGCAAATATTGTAATTTTTACTCCGCTACATTTAGCTGACGGCTTTTTCAGGTGAAGATTTAACGTAAAACACAAAATAGATTTAAACAACAGTATATTAAGTAGTTAAAATGACCAAATTCAATACCAGACAAATGAAGGTACTTCATAATTTTTATTTTTGCAAAAATTATATAAAGATCCAATTTAAGCATTAATCAAACCAGTCCATACAACCAGAGGTATTAAAGGAAGACTACCGCTGTATAAACAGTATTCAAATATCTCTAACAGTTGACAAATGTACATAGTTTCAAGCCCACATTGAGTCAGTGTTGACTGCCTTTATTAAAAGCTTTATGATGTGAAATTTTAAAACCCACAAGTTGTTATTTCCATCATTTCTTCACATCTCCCCACCATCCAGCCTGACATATTTAGCAGCTTTGAGGTCTCTACTATAAATCAAAATATATTTCTGTGGGTTTTTAACAATTTTCAGAGCCTCCATCAACCCCCAAAACCAACACATGCTTGCATTTAAGTGACAAAGCCCTCTAGTGGCCATATGAGTTATGACTCCTGTCCAACGAGAGCAGAGGAAGAAGAAGCAGCTCGGTGAAGTTGTCATGGAGCCACAAAGTCTGCAGAGGCCTGAGGAAGGGCTGCTTGGATGGGTAAACAAAACATCAAACAGAGACCGCTGTTTATTTCTCATTTCCTGCTCACAGTCAGCAGTCAGTGGTTTCTTTTAACCGTGACCACAATTAAAGTTATGTAACCCAGACCATGATCTTTGAGTTATAAAATCCTTACATGTGTCAGTCTGGAGGGCAATTATAAAGAGTGTATTTAGTTGTTTTATATGGATGACTTTTGATATTTGGCAGCACAGAATACTGTCGTTTTCTAATGGCTGACTCACCACGAGAGGCCAGAGAGCTGTCAGGGTTTATAAATAGCTATTTTAACATGAAATAAATCAACTTATCTTCTGATTTTCTAATTAAACTTAAAAACGGTCCACTTGTTCCGCAGCAGCGACCTTTGGATTGAAGCGTACTCTCTGCTGCAAGTGTCCCATAGGTATCAATTAGAGGAGGAAGGTGCTCAGTCTAATGAATGTGAGACAGACGTTGCATAGACATATCAAGCACACGTAACCCAGTGACTTTCCAAATGTCTCACAGCGAAACGTGTAGAGCTCCTGCGTTTGCCGTCTCTGTGAGATGACCTCGTGCACTGAGAAAGGTGTTGAACAGCTCCAGACCTGACGACATATTCCCTATTCAGGAGACTGTTAATTAAGTGACAGGCAGACAACAGAGATAATGACCTCCCTGTGGACGGCCCACATGCCTCGGGGAGAACGCCTCAGAATGAAAATGTCGCAATAGAAACCAGGCGTTTGCTCACTTTTCACCGTGTTTGGAAAAAGACCAATCAAGAGGGTGTTAAAAAAAATGTCCATGCCGTGCTCATTAAAGGAGTAGTTCAACATTTCGGTGAAATCTACTTTATCTGCGAAAGTAAGATTGGAAGATTTGTACCACTGTTATGTCTGTACAGTATGAAGCTACAGGAGCCCAATTTTCCATTCTTAGAGGCAAAAAAACCTCAGGAAAATAGCTGCTCAAGGCCAATAACAAGGCTCGTCCAGTCCTCTTTACACATCATTTTTCTAATGAATTGAACAAAAAGATAAAATATGTTCATATAAAATTGTAGATGGTATCTGTCTTCTCATTTAACTCTCAGCAGGAAAGCAAAAAAAACAAACAAGGGAACCGATAATGAATCTGATAGCAGAATCAAAAATGGCAGGGATGTCAATGAAATCTTCCCGCATCACTTCCTGTCCCACCTTGTGCACATATATTTGGAGCGCCTACCAACTCACAAGCAAACACGGGATTCAACAAGCCGTTCAGATTTTATATCCCCTTTAAAACCTTTTGGAAATGCATATTCGCCCTTTTTCTTACCTCTTTGCTGTTAGATTAGATACATAGATTGATATCATCTCCATGTGTGTACAGTTAGCTCTAGCAAGCAGGTAGTTAGCTTAGCTTAGCATAAAGAAAAGGGGAAAGTCATTGTTCTCGGCTAAGAAATAGTGCAGCATGCTCTCCCCGAAAAACCACAACATGTCCAATTACACTTCTACACATTATGCAAAAGAGATATACTGTGTTAAAAAGTGACTTTTAGAGGTTGTTTAAAAGGTTTCAGTGACCGTTGGACAGACTTGATCCTGTTTACAGTCTTAGAAACGGTACCTATCTTTCCATTTAACTCTCAGCCAGAAAGAAAAACAGCGTATTTCTCAAGATGTTTTACTATTCCTTTTAAACTTCTTGGTGGTTTATGCTCGAAAGCCCACTGTGGGTTTATATATATAAATGTACTTTTCTCAGTTCTGTGTGATCAGAAATCCTTGAACGATTACATCAGAAATAAGTAACTGGTTCGAATGTGCTGTTGCGTTGAGTAAAATTGATTTGTTTGAAGTACGAAAGTAATATTACAAACTTAATTGACAGCCGCAAATATAAACATCTTCATAATTTGTGGGAAATTTAGAAAAATAACGGATTGCTTCAGAAGTAGATGAGACTGAATGAATTCCTCGAATAAAATGAACATCGCACATATTTCCTTTGCTCTACTTCACTTCCACATCTCACGATGTGTTTCCAGTCTTCCAGTCTTGCATAATCATTTTCACAAAGTGAATAAGTGCAATTTTTTAATAACCTTCACAGAACAACTCGGCTCCAACAGATGCTTGACATGTGCTTGTGTGCGAGAGAGAGTTGCGTCTCGAGCTCGGAGTGTTAATCTAATTCTGTGGCTTCTGAGTGAGGTGTTGTTCTAAGTGACGATGTTAGCAGTCTGTCGCTTCACCGCCGTGCCAGGCGCTGCTTCCGTGACTGCAGATATTTCCTCTGAGCCTCAGAGTTTTGAGACGAGGAGTTCTGCTGATGCCAGGTGAAACGGCAACACGGTGCCGAAGCGTTCCCGTGGGTGACCTTGCTCCTCTCTGACACATCCCCTGCCGTCACTTAATGCAAAAATGACAAGGTAGCAGAGCAGCGCAGGGGATCTTTGCATGAGATGACTATAAAGCAACAACTTCATTTAAAGGGGCCAGTCGTTTCATTAGTCCAATCTCATCCAATTTGGAGGAAGCAGAGAATATAACTCATGATATAACTGACAGGGAATAAATGAGGATCATTCTCTGCCATCACATTGATTACAGTCTAAGTGGAAGAAAATTAAAGTGGAAACAGACAATTTTTCAACCAATTTTTTTGATTAAGATTCTCTGTTGGGCTCTATTGTTGAGCACATGTGATTGGATAAACACACTGCTTCTCTAAACACTTTTTATTCCATCCAAATCATCGACCAAAAATCTATTTCTGAAAAAATCTGAGGCATAAAACACCACTGCTGGATCTGGTTTAATTTTAGGAATACATCGCCGATACTGACAGCTCGGCCCAACTTTGCTGAGCCAGGCGTTTTGCACTGGAAAGACTCATTTGCATAAAGTTGAGATCTAGTCTACTTGATGCAAATACAGAGCGGCAAACCCGCCCCCGACCAGACCGCTTCAAACCCGCCGCAGTCCTCCCATCACTCACTTCCTGAGAAAATTAATGGAAAGCAGATTCGATGAGAAATCTAAATATAACAGTTGAATCTATGTTGACATACCAACATAAACTTTGAAGCAAAGAGGAAACATGAGATGTAAAAAATATTTAGCATGTAGGAGTGAAATCATACTCATTTTCAGACCTTTAATTTAGGTTTTTTTATTTTATTTTGTGTGCTTTCTATTTTTATTTTGGTATTGTGTCACATCTGAGATACAGTTTTAGAAACAAACTTGCAAAGCTTTTTGCCACAAGGACAACATAAATACTGGAAGTGACTCAGTTTTGCTGGTTATGTAAAAAAGTGACTTCAAATAACATCGTTTATCTTCGGTTTATTTTGGACATGAATGCTGCTCTCCTGGTTGAAAGTTGTGGGTTTGGTTGCAACTTTTCAGCTGTTCATCTTGTTTACAGCCATTTAAATACTGAAGAAAAAGTTAAGAAACACGAGAAAACTTACAGTATTCAAAGGAAAACGGTGACAGAAATGAGATCAGATTTCCATTTTTGATTTCCTATTGTAAAAAGACAGTTACTGCACTGTATGTTCATCTTCCTGGCTCTCTGCAGAGAAGTAACCTACAATGAGTGAATGGCCAATGGGACACAATAGAGCCCATTGAGTCCCCGCCACCGAGAAATGAGGCCTGCTACAATAGCTGTGTTATCTGTGGGGAGGACGAGTGAGGAGCTCTGATGTGACAGCCTCACTAACCGTCTCTGACAGGACCCGGGACGCCACAAAGGCTGCACTGTAGCACTGTACTCGTACGGCGACAAACAGATCAGACCAATGTGTGTGTCGGAATGTGTGCGTGTGCTCATTTTCTTCAGTTTATCCGGTGAAGTGTGACGGAGCTCGCTCGCTCTACTGTCGTACAGTCACACACCTGCAGCTGCAACGTACAGCCACAAACTGCTGCAGAGAGCTGCCGGCTGCTGAAGGTTCATGTTACAGAGAGTCCTCGACTACTGTAAGAAGATGTTGCCATTCTTTCATCATCAAAGAGAAAGTTTCATCATCACAAATGCAGCGTTTTTAGCCTACCATTACGGGTTCAATGTGCAGAGTAATATTTGATGTGATTGGCTCGTGCTCAGGGAGATTCTGAGAACAAGAGAAGATCAAAAACCAGTGGAGTCAAATTTATTTGTAAAGCCCAATAATACATGCAGAGTCTCAATGGGCTTTACAGGCCCACAACATCAATAACTCCCTGACCCTGCCCGAGCTCTCAAAGAAGACAAGAAAAACAGCGAAAAAAAGAAGAAAAATAATTTGAAAAACACCTCAGGGAGGGAATTCAAAGAGGAAGAACCAAAATGAAAAAGACATTTACAGAGAAAAAATTAGCCGAGCTATTCAAAGGATATAGTTTCAAAACGTTATCAGCTGGCAAGGCAGGTGTTCATTTCTGACTTGTTAATTTCTCATATCTGAGGCTCAAGTATCTGCATCCAAGCAGAAAGTCGAGGCAGCTTTCACTCAAATGTTATCTCCCCTTCGCTTATCGTTCCTGCTGTTGTTTTTGTTAATATGGTTACTTTTTGACAGCAGATACGCTGCCTCAATACATTCTGAACAACAGATAAGTGTTTAAATTTCTGTAAAAACCATAATAATAATTAGATTAATGTTGTTGGGAACACTTTTTGTTAAGGCCCTTGTAATAAACATGAATGTGTTTTGTAGCTACAAACCACACTGTGTTTGTTTTGGAATAAATGAGCTCCATAGAGCTGTTTTAAAGTGTGTTTTTGTGCTTCATCGCTAAAATTAATATGTATTTCTTAATTCACGATTTATCAGCTTTGACCACATGCTGTGCTCATTGCAGCTGTTCAACTGATAAGTGCATAATGAAGGAATTATCAACCTTAATAAGGCATTGCTCTCACTTCGGAGCCCATAGCTGCAAAAAGCATATAATAAATAATAAATAATATAAAAGCATATAACCGTGCATTAGTAAGTATGCATTCATCTTAATAAAGCAATAAAAAGAAGCTTATAAAGGGGAAACAATGACATAAAAGACAGATTGTTCCAAAGACAAATAGGACACTGTTTCATTTGTTATAGACATCATCCCAACTTTTCGAACCTAATACTTAATAAGTAAGTTAAACTCAATTTATGACTTTTTAATGCTGCTATCAACAATGATAAGAAACTCAGGCAGTTATAAACCCTCTTTAGCGTCTAAAACTGTGAACAAGTTTCTCATAAGTCCTTATAAATGTCTTATCTAACAATAAATGTGTTTATGATGCTATTGCTAACTCTTTATTAGGCTTGTAAACACACAGTGATGCTAATAAAGGCCTTTAAATATAGAGATCCCTTGTAATATTACAGGAATATTAAATATGTCTTGTTTAACTGCCATTAAGAAGTCCTTTAATGGCTTCGTTTCGTTTCTCTCCTGGTGCTAACTTTGACTGCTGTGTAATTAGCTTTCAGAAAGCATATGGAGCACATGTAGTTTGTTGAAACGGCCATGTTTCCCTATTAACTCCCTGGTGTGTGAGCTGAATTTGAACAAAAAGGATATTCTGGGACAGTTTTGAGATGGAGTTGCCAGATTGGGCCTTGGTTTCCCCCAGTCTCAGTCTGTTTGTCTGCTCGACCAGCTGTGATGCAGCCCTCTTTGGAGAGGCAGGCGGAGAACGTGCAACCTTTATTCTGAAAAAGCCAGGCCCGCCGGGATGACTGCTCCTAAAACAGCGTCAGATGGCAGCGAGGCCTGTGGACATGAGGGGCATTTTGATGTGAGTCAACAACGGCCTCCAAAACTTTGAGTGAGAGTAAGTTTAGAACACAAAATAATAGCAGCGCTGTGGTGTCACAGGAACGGCCCCTGTTGGTTTCTGACACGAATCGAGCAGGAAAAAAAAGAGGATTTCAAGGTTGGGAATGCTCGCAGGAATATTCCCAGAGCTCATCATTATTCTACCACCCCTCAAGTGCAGCTCCCCTCTCTATTAGCTCATACAGTACGGCTACAGTAGCAAGATCCCATCTTTAGTCCTGCTGATTGGTATTCATAGCAGTGCAGAGAGGAGTCATGCTGAGCAGTTTGGTCTGTGTGTGCAGCAGAGAGGGAAAGAGAGACAGAGGGAGAATAGGGGAGAGAAATGGGAAAAAAGTGATTACTTCTCAGTAGTCAGACTGTTTCAAAGCCGACTCTCTCCCGTCTGTCAAGAGATGAGGCTCACGCTGAAGCTGAGGGCAGGCAGACACCGAAGATCTCTTCCTGTTTTCCAAACTCCTCATCATGTTCTTTCAGAGAAAAACTTTTTTCCCTGCCTGTGTATGACGACTCTGAAGTCTTCCCTCCGCCTCAAACTTTGCATGAACTTGCTTTGTTTTTACAAAGGCTTCTGGGAGTTGAGAGCAAAGGCGAAATCTTTTCAGATTTTCTTATGAAAATCTCTGGCGCCTCACTTTTGAGGTTGTGGCATTGCGCATCTTTGGTGAAAAGTTTTGTGTGGCGTGTGAGAGATTGTTGAGACTGTAAAGGCGCCCGGGCGTATATGGCATCCATCATCTGTCACTTAGCAGTTTGGATTCCAGATTTGTTGCCTCAGATGAATGAGCGCAGTGATGACAATGAATCAGTCCGGTTTGTTCTTGGTATTTTTAACAAGCTGTCTTCACTCAGTATGCATGATAATAAGAAAAGCATTCCAGTACAGCTTGTGCCTCGTCTTTCACAGCACTGTTTTCAGTGTTTCCAGGCCAAATATCCCCACGTAACCTCTCACACACCCTAAATCTCCACTTACTCCTAATGATTGAAGTGGATTTCAGTGAAGAGATCAGAGTTTAGAAATGTGTTTAACCTTCACCCTCCCCCTCAGCTACAATCTCCCCTCGCTGATCTAACTGGAATTAAAAGGTGAATCAACAAGGATTTGAGCTCTCGGCTCGACAGAACAGGTGGTCACACACACTGTACGGCACAGAGACGAGCACGCCGTCTGCAGGACGGTGACGACCGTGATGCAACTAGGAGTTAAAACATGTGTGCCAAAATATATAATGTGTTCAGTGTCAATTTTGAAGCTCATTGGAAGAGTTTCAAAAACTCAGTTTTTATTAGAAATGTGATGAATAACTGACCGACTATAACTGACGGTTGGGAGACATGACCACATTCATGAGTCATTTCATATATCAATAAACATAAACATCACATTATAGCTTTTTTGTGGTAATTGAATAAATAAATAGTAGAAAATATCAGAAAAAAAACACAGCAAAGCTTATCGAGTAACTAAAAAACATGTTTTTGTATTTAATAAAGCAACATTATTGAGAGAAAGGATAAAAACATATTTCTTGCTATACACTATTTTTACTAGGGATGTACCTGAATATGAATATGTTTTATGTTTTTCAGAAAGCATAAATAAAGTGACAGAAATTGATCATTTTTCTATCTAAAGTTGCTCGATAATATTTGGGGGAATAAAAGCCGTCGTTGACAATTATTTTTCATCAGCCATTGTGTTTATTAAAATGATGTTATGTGGATGCCAAAAATATACGTTATTATGCATCAGTCAGTTGGCTAATCTGTTGGCATGGAAATTGTATTGCAAATGGATATTATGTTAGAAATATCTATCTGAGATACTTTTACTGGCTGAACAAATATAGATACAGATACTAATAATCTCCATACATCTCAAATGTTTGGATGCATTCACATAATACAGAGTATTTGGATTAAGACAATAGATTGATTTAACTACACTGGTTTATTCCCATGAGCAGATTTTCCAGAAACCACATCACCAACATCTGGGCTTCAAGTGGACCTTTGCACATCATTATGCAGACGGAGCCCTGTACTGAGCTGTGTGCACGACTGAAGATTCATTTGAAAAAAAAAACAAATATATCTTTTCATTTATTTTCCTTTTTTGTTGGTGCAGTCCTCAGAGTATCATTCAAACTGTTGTTTTGATAAGATATCTCAAACTTTTAAAAAAAATCCTAAATGGTGTATTTTTCCTGTGCACTCGGGGAAAAATCAATCAAGGATGGTTTTAGTTTGTTCATTTTAAGAATGGCTTCAAACTTGTCAACTGTGTTCTGCATAATGGAGCTAAAAGTTTGGAGAATCTTGTGACTGGAAGGTTTTTCTTTGTTTGCATATTGATTTTTTTTTTCTTGCACTGCCTTTTTAATATGCCCTCATGAAATAAATAAAGTCGAACTGAATTCAATTTCAAGTATTTTTTTTTGGAATTATGGGGAAATCCAGTTAAATCCCTCAGGAAATAATCCATTTTATGACATCAAGCAGTTCATATTTGTGTACAGGTGAACACCTTTGCTGTAAAAGGGTAAACGTTTGGTCAGGAAGAAAAACAGTCTGATGTATTGATCACTTTGTGTGGCTACATGTCACTCGGATGGATTTCCTTTTAGACGTAAACCCTTCAGAGAGAGAGCGGCGCCATGTTTGTATTGACCCTCCCTCTGCCTCTCCCTTTGTTTCTGCAGGTAAAGTATTGAACACGGACCTGCGCCACTACCTCAGTCTGCAGTTTCAGAAGGGCTCACTGGACCACAAGCTCCAGCAGATCATACGAGACAACCTCTACCTACGCACCATCCCCTGTGAGTACGCCGGGAGGAAGTATTCAGATCCCTTACTTCAGTAAAAGTACTAATACCACACTGTGGAATTACTCAACTACAAGTAAAAGTCCTGCATGTAAAACTGAATTAAGTAAAAGTGCAAAAGTATCAGCATCAAAATGTACTTAAAGTAGAAAAAGTAGGTTTTCACACATATATATGTCAGAATCAGAATCAGCTTAATTGGCCAGGTCAAAGGAATTGGACTGTTTGATTGCTCTTATACAAAGAATCCAAAAATATGAATATTAAATATTAAAAAAAGGAAAAAAAAAGACATTAGAAAAAATATGTACAAGAGAAGGAAACAAGTACTTCAAGTAAAAAAACAGCAGCATAAATAGAAAATATGAACAATTGAAAAGGTCAGCACATAAACAATATTTATTAAAAAGAGCTGTGCAAATGAGTAAAATCTAAAAGTTTGCACAATGGACCCAATCCATTATTTTATTATACATATTCCAAATATTTTTACGATATGGCTCATTTTAACTACTTAAGGTTAAGTATAGTCACTTTAAATGTATCATGTTTTTTATGTTAAATCTTGACTTGAAAAGTAACTAAAGCTGTCGGCTCAGTGTAGTGGAGTAAAAAGTACGAGCTTCAAAATCTAGTGGAGTAGAAGTTTAAAGGTACATAAAATATAAGAAATACTCAAGTAAAGTAAACAGAAATGTGCTTAAAGACAGTACATGAGTTAATGTATTTATTTTTCCCACCTATGTGCGAACATAAATCTTATTTAATGTGCTTGAAAGATGCTGTGAACACAAAGCAAAGAATATACCAGGAGTATAAGGTTTAACCTTCTTTCAGCACATACATGTTTTTATCTGAAGCACCTTATGGGAACGATGATGAGATCCAGTTTCATCCAATCAGACGAGTTGGATAAAACCCACTAGAAGCGCCATTAATGTGTTTTCTTTCTCTTACGCTGCACACGTTTTCATCCTCTCAGAGCTCTCTGTCACACACTCCACAACACACACACACTTCAATGTCACCATGGCAACCCGACCAAGGACATCTCTCTAACCCCTATGTAACTTATTTACTTCAGCGCCGTATCATCACAGTGATCAAAGCCATATTCTCTGGGTAAATAACCCTGTGTTTTCCCTCGCTGACGTCCTGCTCAGCGGGGCCGTCACCAACTATTATTCTTTGCTCAAATCAGTAATGGAGTGGTAAATAAAAAGGCAGCGTGGACTGCCAAGAACAACTCCAAAGAGCAGAGGCTGTTTTCAGAGGAACAGTTATTCATACCTAATGGGAATGTCCATTGATTGCTGAACATAAACATGCGCATCTTATTTCATATTAATGTTGCGAAGCAGCTGCTGATCTACTCGTCTGTGTAAGAGCTGCATGAAATGTATTTGGAGCCCTTGTACCTTGTAGTTTCTAATTAGACTATGATTTTGTAAAATATTGTTTATTAGTGAAGAATACATAGTATTTTTTGGGTCTAATTTGGCATTAAATGCCATTTCCAATACAGCATAATTTATGGTGTCTAATTTGGTGTTTGTTTACTGTCTAAATAGTCAAGTTTTGTCTAATTTGATACAAAATGTGCTTGTTACATCTTCTTAATGGATCCTTGTGCTGAGAGCAGCTGAGTGGAAATAGACATATGGCAGAGAAAGGATTGAAGAGGAAATTATTCTGAGAGAAAGCAAAACTTATTGTATTGTGAGGGGATGCCAAAATCAGCCTGATCTCACAAAATGACGTGAAATGACCACATTTATTTTAACAAACGGCGGGTTTTCACTCAGGAGATCGGGGTTTGTGTCCCGTGTGAAAACAAAAGTAAACAACTTTTAATGTAATTTATGTGGCTCACAGTTTGTGAATCACATTTTTGAAGTCACTTCCAGCATTTCCAGTATATTTATTTACTTGTATTATCTTTTAGAACGCCTTACCAGGAAGTTTAGATCAGCGGTTCTGCAGCATAAATTCACAGAAACGTACGTTACATTGCACAATGCGCGTAATTCGCCGTTCAAACAAACATGATCATTTCACATTATTTTGTGAGATCAGGTTGTCCAAAATATCCGCCACAGAAATTCTTCCCTTGACCGTTAAAGGGCTCCACATTTTAGTAAGCACTTCAGTAAACACTTTCCCATTCAGATGAAAACCTTGCATCTGTTCAGTCTCGAGCACATTTCAAATCTCTGCCTCCTGTATTTCCTTGGGTTGGGTCTTATGAGCCTGAATATTATAATCTTTTAAATGAAAGCATGAAAATTACCAAAATTAGAGTGACACGGCTGTTGGTACAGTACGGGTGCAAATGAATATCCTGATTAAGGTTTGTGTGGGTTGCAGACATGCAGGTTATTTGCCACAACACAAAATGCCTCCAAATTAAATTTTCAAGGATTTTTTTTTTTCAAGTAAACAGCATCTGTTTGCTGCTACTGTAATTCACTCTCCATTTATACACAAAGATGATTATCCGCTTTGAAAGGCTAGGTAAATCATATTTGGTTTATTATAAGGGGGTAACAGCATTTAAGCCGTCTCCTCTCTGATGCTTAAAGAGATACTGTGTTGTTTTGTGGAAGTGAAATCACATCAACAGGAGACTTGATATGATGCAGTGTCTGCGATCCTGAAACTGTGATGATGCTCACACAGATATATTGGCCTAAATATTTCCCACGTCCTGTTGAAGACTGCCTCTGCTCAGAGGAGCGCCGTAATTGAGTGTAGTCAAGGTTTTAGTCACATGCAGAGCGCCTGCTCCCGAGGCGGGGACACACTCTGAGGCACAGCACTGTCACAAACAAGCAGCATCTCTGCTCTCTGCTCCCCAGGGGCTGGAAGTTGCTCTCTGTCTTGTTCAGAGAGGACTCGGATGCACAAGTGTGAAATTTTTTAGGAAGTAAGCTGCTTACCTTTCATGTATATTTAATTTCTTTGGTTTTTCCGTCTTTGGGAAGCGTGGGAGGAGGACTGTCTTTCCTAAAGCCACCACTTTTCCTCTCCTTCTTCACTCACTCTCCCGCTTCATTTCATAAACCTGTCAGTCACTTTTTGAGCTTTGGTGTTTCCTGGGCCGCTGAGTTCAACCTGAATTGTTATTGAATTTCAAAGCGCCGCTCCGCTGGGAGTCTCAGGTCACTACTATGGTTGGACAAAAGATGATTACAGAGTTTTACAAAACTCATCAGTGATTTCATTCCCACCTGCCCTTCTGTCACCTGAACACCGCCACAATCTCAACTCCCACTGCAGACATGCCTCTTTTCTTCTTCATGTTCTTTAGTGGCGGTCGTTGAGGTTTTACAGCCTGCAACAACCATTCATCATCAGCAGCCAGTGGGCTCGCTGCATGAGTCTGACTCTCTAATCCCCGGCTTGAATTACTGTCTTAATGAGCAAGAGACCAGGACTCGCACAGTGACGGCACCTCCATCATTCACTCGCTCGCTTTCAGTCTCCCATCCTTCACCCTCTCCGTTTCACTCTCACTCTTTCTCTGTTTCAATTACCCTGCTGCCTGCCTGCCTGCCTGCCTGCCTGCCTCTTTTTTTTTTTAACTTGGTCTGCTGGGTTTTTTCTTTCTGTTTGCAGATTTCTTCATCAGTTGCATCCCCAGAAATTTGACATAAGGAAGGCCAGATGGTGCAACTGAAAAGTAAACAAACAAACAAAAGCCAGAACTGAAATTCTGTTATGCTGTGGTCATATATAGGCTAGATGAAAAATATGTCAAAATCAGAGTTAAGGAATCACATACTGAAATACTTTTGTTTCTTATTTTACAGTCAGTGTTATTAAGATCTGAAATCCTGGCTTCATAAAAGCATCATAGTGAACTCACTTATAGCTTAACTTTCAAATATATAATTACAAAATATAATAGTTAAAAGATAACAGCTTAATCTAACAATTTTATAAAATGTAGAATTTTCTTGTGTTGTTCTTTTACATAATATGTTTAAAAAATCCCCCAAAATGTTCTCTATCATAGGCTGGAAAAAAGCTTGAAGACTTCTGTGTTAGGCATTTAATTTTCCTTTAAAATAGTCTAGTTGTTATTTTATTTATGAAGAAAATATTTGCTATAATTTGAAGGAACGCCTTGATTGTAAGGAACAAAAAACTATTTTTGAGTTTGCTGTATCTACCACTGTAATAAGCAGAAAATAACATGAAATAATCACATAAATCTGCAGCTCTGAAGATTATAATGTTTAAATGAAAAGTCTCAGCAGCAGTGTTCAGTATTCACATCAGGTGCATGAAACAGGTCCATATATAGATGTAGACTGACTCAGAGCTGCTCTGTCTCGGATTGAGCCCAACCATTAATTACATTAACATGCAGTCAGGCGGAATGCCGTCCACCTTGTTAGTAAAATGACCAAAATGCGTCCACCTTGTTAACCTGCAGCCCTCCCTCTCCACCCCCAGCAGCAGAGTAAGTGCAGGGCAGAGGCGTTGTTTGGTTCAGTATTTTAGTCTCAGCTGAGCCACCAGAAAAAAATGTCTGTGTTAGACACGGTGCAAACTACAGATACACTGATATAAAATGTATTTGGCATCCTTTAGCAGCCACTATTCAACTTGATGCATTGTTCAACCATCCAAGCCAATAATAGATACGACCTGTAGATTAGGAAAATCTATCGAATCGCAGTTATTTTAAATGATGTTGCAATTGTGATATGATTCACAATATTGGAGGGAATGATCATTTCTACATCATTCTTCTTACTTTCATTTAAAAATGTTATAAATTGACCATTATCATCATATTATAGAAGTGCAGTATCTAATTGCAGAAGACTATTTGCCTCTAAGTCCAATAACATTTCAATTTAAAGTGCAGCCCTAAAGGAAGGAGAATGGGGTAAATGGTTTGATCAAACAGACTTGGACTTAAGGAGCCTGAAGTTTGTGTCAAATATAATATAAAAAGTATAAAACATTAGTTTTGGTTTCCTAAATCTAACCAAGTAGTTTTTGTTTGAATTCACAACATTACCCATGTGTTTAAAACTGTAACCCAGTGAGTCCTGACAAAGGAAAAGACTTAAAGGTTGCAGCAGTTCAGAAACATCAAGTTTCAGTGTATCTGTGGTTTTCAGATTTGTACAATGCCAATATTTTATTCTGGAAACTTTGTTGGTTAGTCTCGTCTACCTGACCCATCGATCCTTTATCTGACTGAGGTTTGACGTTAGAGTCTCCCGACCATGTGTCTGGAACAAAAACTTTGCTGTGTGTTGATAATGAGTGTAGTGTGTCCATGGCGTCTGTAGTGCTGAAGAAGCAGAAGAATTTGTAAATGCCACTTTTTCCTCCTCTTTTGTCCGTTAATGGGGCAGTTCGTTAGATGCGGGTAAACAAAAAGAACCAGGTCCAAAGTATGTTAGTATATTCATAAAACATCGACTCAATTTGTTTGCACCTTGCTCGAGAATTGCACCTAAAAACGAATCTCTCCATGTATTTCCAGGTCTGTTTTGTTTTGTATCTCTGCAGACAACTGGCCAAACTGACATTAACCACAGTGGACCACAGTGCAGCGCAGGTGCTCCTTGAGTAATGAGCTTGTCTGTTGCTTTTTCTCAACTCCCAAAACTCCCCATCTCCTGCTCTTACCGCA
>CAFUXE010000957.1:724140-742051 GCA_903364295.1 Serranus cabrilla
ACACACACAGTGCCCTGGTGTGGATACACATGCAGGGCGATTTGGTATATGTCATGGACACATTCAGCTGTGACCTTTCTGCTGCTTCGTCGCAACCATTTTAGGAAAGGATTTCCTCTCTTCATGCTCCTTCTCCTCCCTCGGCTCCTCAGCTGATTATTGTTATACTTGAGCTAAAATAATAATGGTAGAAGACCGATGCATAAGTAGTTTTGTGTTTATTATTAAATGTTAATAGCTATCCTCATGTACTACATAACAACAGCACAGTGAGCCGTGTGACACAGCTTGCCTCACTATCTTAAAAAAACACTTAAAAAAGAGCTAAAGACACACTGGCTTTGTCCTGATCCTCTTTCCTCTCTCGCTCCCTCTTTCTTTCTCAACATTTCAACAGCAAAGCCCAAAGCCCTTTTTTTTTTTGAAGTACCAACATAAAACTATGCACGAAATCACCATGTTAAATTTATGACCTGCCATTTCTGACTGACTACCTCTGATGTTGCTATCGTGACGCCCTCTCAGTCCAGACGGTTTCGAAAAATAGGTCTCAGCAGTGCAAAGACGGGAGACCTTGCAGGGCTAAAGTGACAATTTGTTTCAGTCCAGGACAGACACACACACACACACAGACACAAAGAGAGACACATGTAAACATGTGGCTTTGACCACTGTGCATGGCCATGAAATCAAAGGAATAGTTTTTTGGGTAATACGTTTAGTTGTTTTCTTGCCAAGAGTTAGATAAGTCTTATGTCTGTCTAGTTAATACAAAACTTTAATCATTGCAACTGACTTTGTCCAGAATCACCATAACACCAATTATGACCTCATATCTCATTAAATTTAACATTTTAATCTCTACAAAGTATAAAAGTGACCAGTTTTGCCTCATATGTTTGGTTATGTGTCGTGCTTTTCTTGTGAACCTAAACCTGTGAATTGTCCTATTTATGCTTCCGTTTTTTTGCAAAGATTAAACAAACAAGATGCAGCGATTTGACAATATATGAAAAAGTCTATCGTGCATATTTTCCTGCCGTTTCTGTTGCAAAGTCAAAAAGCCCAGAGGCTAAACTTCGTTACAGCATTATTTACATCATTTGGACAAAGCTTTACATTCTTGTTCTTACACGCTGGAGCAAACCAAAGAGAAAAAATATAGAAAAATATACTGTAATATATTGTTATATATACCATTATAGAGATATGAAGCACTTTTACCAGCCACTTTATTAGGTACAACTGGCAACTGCTCGTTAATGGAAATATCTAATCAGCCAATCACATGACAGCAACTCAATGCATTTAGTGTAGACATGGTGAAGAGGAGTGAGCATCAGAGTGAGGAAGAAAAGTGATTAAAGTGACTTGAATGTGGCATAGTTGTTCATCTGAGTATTTCACAAACTGCTGAACAAATATAAGATTTTGGCCACATTGCCCAGCCCTAATAACATATAACGTGTTCATTAGTGAGGATCAAAGGTGCTGGCAGATACATTTTGTCCTGTTTCTGCAAAGCTAAGCACACCACATGCTGTAGCTTCACATTTACTGTTAAGACATAACGCTGATATCGATCTAATCCTCTAACAAGAAAGTGATTAAGTGTATTTCCCAAAATGTTGAAATATTCCTCATACTGTAAATGCTCTGCTTTCCCAGCAGCGCACAATACAAATGCATTTCTTGCTGTAACACTGTATTATTTTGTATTCTGCCGGAAAGTCTTTGTCATGTTTGATATCCACCCCCCTCTTGTCTGGTTTAATCAACTGAATCGACTGCACCTTTTTCAGCAGATGCTGAACTTTTTGTTTGAGGGACGAGGTCTCCAGTTTATTTAACAGTTTATTTGAAGGGATATCCAAAGTGTGAACGCCTCTATTGAAAATGAAAGCACTCCAGGATGTTACAAAGTTCTGCTATAAAAGATTTGCTGCTTTCAGTCAGATGTACCCTCAAAGCTCAGCAAGCCCTCATTATATTGTCAGCAACTGATCCCCAATAGGGGGCTCATGGTATATATCGGTGTGACATCGAGGATGATGGCCCGGGGAGATACTTGGCAGGTACATAACTGTGGCTCAAGTAATTGGGCTACAGGGGACATTTTTGAGCGACCAAAGCCAGTGCGGGCGGGCAAACAAGTTGGTAATGAGAAGCAGCAGAGGCTGGCATTCTCACACACGATGCAGTGTCAACTGCTTTTGGTAGCACAAAGTGTGGTATCAAGGCCCACTGTGGAAGGAAGCTTCTCTGATGGCGTTTTTTTTTTTTTTTTTTCGATCTCAAACTGTGCTTTTACTCCTCTGCTCGGGAGCAGAGAAGCTGTCACAGTCCAATTAGCGAGGATATATAAGAGAGGGAAAAAAACAAAAGGGAGCGGCGACATAAAGTGACTTAATAGGCTGTTGGGCCACCGCAATCTGTACAGCAGCTTCATTGCTAATTGGTGCAGAAGCTGCAAGTGTCAAGGAATCTACTGAGGAGATGCAACAACATATTTCAGTGAGATCCCATCATAGATTATGCTATTTAAGTATAGATGCAGTTGAATAGATTCAGTATTCAGGTCCCTTACTTCAGTTAAAGTACTAATACCACACTGTGAAATTACTCCACTACAAGTTAAAGTCCTGTGTTCAAAACTTACTGAAGTAAAAGTACAAAAGTATCAGCATCAAAATGTACTTAAAGTATCAAAAGTAAAAGTCCTCGTTATGCAGAATGAACCCGCTCAGATTGTTGAATATATTCCACATATATAATTGGATTATTATTGTTGGTGTTTTTTTGTAAGCAGCATTTTCATTTTCACTCATTATAATTACTTAAAATTCTGTTTTGAGGTTTAATTAAAAAAGAAAAGACTTCCATTTTAAATGAATCATGTTTTTCTTGTTAAATCTTGACCTGAGAAGAAACTAAAGCTGTCGGCTAAATGTAATGAAGTAAAAAGTACATATTTGCAGACTGGTCTCCCATCAAAATGTCAATATAGGGCGTTTGTACAGGCAGCAAAATACGACTCATATTTACAGTTTAGACCGCCATCTTGCTGATGTAGTAGTAAAGATTGATGGTGATGTGGAGTTTAATTGGTGGATGTCACACTTGAGGCGAGACGGATCGAACAAACAGCAGACTACTTCACTTCCAGCATTAACGTACATTTACACCAGGAAGTTTTTAGTCTAAATTCACAGAAACTGAAGCCTTTTTTACGGACGCTAACCATCCGTGTATGTATAATGACGTGTGTGCTATTTTTAGATCGCTCTGCTGTACCGCGAGCCGCTTTTGACAAACGCCCATATTTGTTGTTAAGGGTGATGTTTACAAACGTCTTTTCTGTCGTTTAGGTTGGAGAACTTGCTGAATATTTTTCTCTAAAACAGTAAAGTAGAAGTATAGAGTGACATAACATGGAAATTCTCAGGTAAAGTCCAAGTACCTCAAAATTAAGTCCAGTACTTAGTTACATTCCACCGCTGATCGACAGAAACCACAGCTGCTGTTTGTTGCTGAGTACACTGAAGGTCAAACTAACGTGTGAAAGAAACTCCGGCGCTGTGATCATGATACATCTGCCTCCGACTCCCCTCCTGCCTTCTTTTGATAACCTTTCTGTGCAGAGTTGGTATCTTCTCTCATCTGCTCTCTGCGCTGCTGCAGGGATCCTCGCTGTGCTCTGATTTCCTCTGACACTGAAGCCAGGTTGATTTGAAATTTTAAATTGCCTGTTTTTCTGAATGTAAATGACCGTCTGTGTTAGCCTTCGCGATCGCCCGGCGGCCTGCGGGGGCCTCCCCTCCCACACTCGGCCCGCTGTCCTCCCCGCGACCCTGGAAAAGGATTCACCAGGCCGAATAAAAGAGTGAATCTGCTCAATAACCATGAGCGACAGTGAATTTAGGTGACAGAGAGATTGCTGTGGAATGTAGCGCTGATGATTGGTTCATGCTGGCTGCTTTGTTCAGCCTCCCATGCAATAAATATCTGTTGTCCTGCCTCCCGTTCAGCTGAGGTTATTTCTATGGACTTTACAAGTTTGGTGACATGCCACCTAATTAGCTGTGAGTGCAATAGTAGCACAGTGGAAATTTATTTATTCATGGAATATGGTTTACATAATCCTCATGCTAATGTAATCATTTGGTGTCCATGTGTGCGTTGTGGATATTCATCGTGGAAGGAAAAAAAAAAAAACTCCCATCAGTATTGAAATAGACTGTGTCTTCACCACGGGAGCAGAATCTGCACTCAGAATGGCCTCGTGTCATTTGCATTGACGCTGCCCTCCGTGGGACTGAGCGAACCTAAACCTCTGCAGGAGGTTACACAACACATTGCTTCCATCATATTTCAAATCCACCATTCACCCCGGCTGCTTTCTTCGTTTCTGCTGCAGCCAGAACATACATCAAGCACATCCCAATAATAACTTGTTAGCAGAAGCTGCAGTTACTCATAGAGGATTAAATGAATACCGCCTCAGGCCCTCATCAATTATCCATCTTTCACAGGATGGCACCAAGGTCTTTTTGGGTTTTTCATTCCAAAATGAGATATCCACCCTTTAGAGAAATGTGCTGCAGTCTTGTACCGAGACAGATTACAAGAATACTCTTACAAACAGGAGCCTCTGTATCTTATGAATCGTGATTTGAGAGCAAAAATGTGTAATGGAATAAAACTTTGTGTACAGGCTGCAGCCACACTCATTATGTATACACATCTTGTTGGAAGAACGGGTTTTGATAAAGAACGGGTGCTGAATGAAAGTTCCTCAGCTCACTTTCAAGGCTCTAACTCAACAAAAGCAAAATAAAACTAAACTTCAAAAACTTACTTAAAAAAAAGCATTGCACAATGTAACTCAAAAATGTTTTTTTATATTTATGTCCCCTAAAATGCCTGACCTTGACTGTACTGAGTCAAGTACTTTCTAAAGTATCTGTGCAAAGTTTGTCATCAGAGACGTGTTTTCATATTCCTGTAGAGAAGGTGGAGATGTCTGAGCACTTCTACTATCTAAAATCTGGGATTCAGCCGGTGAGGTTGGATTATATTTGTCACAACTTCAAAAGTCAATCAAAAACCAAAAAGAAACCTCAAGTCTCCAGAGAAGACTGATATAGACTGCAAAGCAGGCAAATCAGCCAAGCTAATTTGTATTTGCTCTGGCAGATGAGTCTGGTCATTCTCCTGTTCAGACTGATTTCCAGCTGCTGTGACCCCCGCTGGGCCAATCAGCAGGTTTGATAGGATGACTGACGTTCATTGCAACTCATGAAACTCAGATCAAACTGTCAGACTAGGCAGCGCTGATAGAATACGAATCAAGAATCTGTTACAGCAGTTCCTGTTTCTCACCGCAAATGTTGTCAGAAACCAACAAGATCTCCAATCTGAACGACAGAACACTCCATAACGTCACGTGATTGTTTGTTAAAATTACCCATATGAGCATTTCACGGCTCACGGTGCAGAGCGGAGCGTTCTAAAAATAGCACACACATCAATACACGTACAGTTCACGGTTGTTAAACAGGCTGCAGTTTCTGTCAATTTAGGCTACAAAACCACTGACCGAGGTATGAAAAAAAACTTCCTGGTGGTTAATCACTTTAAAAGACAAAAAATGTCAATAAATGTACGTAAATGCCGGAAGTGAAATTGCTCCGATGGAGACGTGAGCCATGGAAGTTTTGTTCAAATATGTTACTTTATTGTTTTCACATTCTCCCGAGTGGAAGTCCGCCATTTGTTTGTCCCATCCGCCTCCAGTGTGGCTTCTGCCATTAAACTCTGTATATATATGTAAAAACATACATAAATATGAGTCGTATTTTGTTGTCTGTACGAACGCCCTCTATTGTCGTTTTTGAAGGGAGACCAGGCTGTTAGAAACACATTTTAGTGACCAGTAAGAACCTGTTATTTTAGAAAGTATGTGACCCAGCTGCCCCAAGAGAGACCAAGCACCGCCTCAACTTGTTTCACTCAGCGCTTTATCTCAGGACTCCGGTTGATTTGGGGTCACGTTTTTGTGTTTTGATTGGTTATTGATCTATTCAAAGACATTTTTGTCTGTTGCATCTGTTGGAAATCAAAAATGAACAGAGAGGTTCCAGGCTAATATCCATGATGATGCCAGCATAAGACTGAATAGAGCTTAAATGTCACTTCGTAGCAGATATTATTGTGTGTTTCTCGAGCACTAATGTTGTGTCAGATGCTTCCAGTTGCAGCTGAGAAAAAACATAATGATGTTAACTAAAAAAAAACATTCTGATATCTCTATTAGCTGCTGATTTTTCGGTGCCCTGATGGCAAAACTGACACTGCAGACAGCAGCTTGTGGCTCATTTGCGCTGCTCTTTTAATAGTCAACCTAGCACAAGCAACATTGGTGGTCAGGTCGGAGGTCAGATCCAGATTCTTTTAACTTAAAACCATGTTAATCAGAATATTAATCATAGCAGCATATTTTTACACCCTATTTGCATTCATAAAATGTGTTTTGAAATGGACTTTCAATTCAAATCAATTATGTCTCCTGCCTGAAACAAGCTTCTGCATTTCTTTTTATTGTTTTTTTGCAGGCACGACGCGGCTTCCTCGAGAGGGGGAGGTGCCCGGAGTGGACTACAACTTTATAAGTGTTGGAGACTTCAGGATCCTGGAGGAGAGTGGACTCCTCCTGGAGAGTGGGACTTATGATGGTAGGTGTCCCCACAGTGTTGAAAATATGAGAAACCTGCATGTGTGTGTGTGTGTGTGTGTGTGTGTGGCTGCGTGCATTTATGTACACGATTCACAGTGACAGCTTTCTATAGTGGAGAGAGTGTTAGCTCGATATTCACAGTCATTATGACTTACAGCTTGCCTTAGTGAAATGTGACAAGCGGGACGAAATGTATTGATCAGTGAAACATGATTAAAGACTTGTAGGAAGTGACAGTCAGATTAGCAGCTGATACTTACAGCCCTTCAGATGAACTCCACTTTCTGCTCCTCAACACTGTGTATAAAATGGGCCACTGGAAGATGAAGTTTGCAGTTTTTATTATTAAAATTTAAATGGAAATGCTGTAGAAATAAGGATAAGGGTGTAATTTTTGTTCAGCAGGGATTAAAATAAACCTTATCAATGAGTAAATGTTTTGCCAACCAGCTTTTCAGAACAAGAACTAACCAGCAGATGATGACATATGGTTTGCTTCTGCCAAATTCTCATTTTATTGCAGCTATTTAATTTGGCTGTCATGATGTCGGTTTTTTTGAACAACGTACAGGAGCGAAAATTTGGAGCCTTCTTGGTTTCTTTTAGTCCAACTGAACAAGATATTTTTTTGTGACCAAAATGCTACAGTTAACATTGATGAAGTGAAAACTTTGAAAGGGTAAACGTTGGAAGAACATTCTGTGATTTATCTTCGATTTTACTGTAACTAAGCACATTTCTCAACTACTGTACTTAAGTACAATTTTCAGGTACTTCTTCTTTAACTGAGTAATAAAAAAAAAATTTAATGAGTAATTTACCTGATCATGAACTCATGAGAATGACCGCTGAGGGATGAAATGAGAATGAGGATAATTTTCCTACTGATTTACATACCAAAAGATACATTTTTGCAGCTGGTGGTGTCGCCCCCTGCTGGCCAATGAAAAGAATGCAGGTTTAAAGCACTTCTGCACTGCCTTCCCTTTTCAAGCCCAGAGTTTGGCACTTTTGCATTCAAATAAAGATAGCAGGATGGTCAGAGCAATGGTCATTTATATGTAGATTGTTGCCATTGGTTACCTTTTTACTTATATTCCATATAAACTGACTTAAGGCAAGTCTCACTGATGTGAGATTTTGCAGTAATGATCAAACGAGCAGTGGAGTAGTTTGAAGCAGAGAGCACCAGCCCCATTAACAACCTAATGCTCCATTCACACACTCTGCATGTATTCCTCCCCTCACTTATTTAGGTTTTTCCTTTAATTAATACATTTCTACATCTACATACATGCAAATGAAAACAGATTTCCCTTGTTGCCTTTATAGTAAATCTCTTGAAACTCTTTAAGGTGTTACTAACAGGGAGCAAAAACCTATTAATTTATAAACAGGGGACGGAAATGTGTATTATTATTCTCATTATGTTAAATCATTAGCATCAGGTATTTCAAGCTCTGCCTTCTGGAATTCCTGGATGCAAAGTCAATAATGTGTGCATACCTTTGTGCAATCCAAGCATACATCCTTTAGTTGTCAGTGCACAGGATGTGCTTCCCTTTGTGTGTTTATGCTTCTGTGCAAGCATGTCTTTTAAATCAGAATCACAACCTGAATAGTTTTTATTGCCAAGTATTTTTGCACTTACAAGGAATTTGCTGTGGTGTACTGATGCAAAAGAACAAACAAACAGAGTACTGAAATATAGATGTACATTAAGGCCAATACTTGAGCAGCTTAGAGAGAAAATATGAAGAATAGAAAAGTCAACAAACTAAAAATATTCAACAGTAGAAACATTATGTACAAATATTGAATTTGAATAAGGGCCGGAGCTGTGTAAACAGGAATGTGCAAGTACACAGAATTAATATTTGCAATGTGCATGTTTGGTCTTAAATATACAGCAGACAGTCACACAATAGAGTCTGAGCATACAAGTCACTGCAGCACCTCATGGTGACCTTTTGTAAACCCGTCAAATACACCAGGATCCTCCTTTTTATCTCACGGATACAACCAGTAAGCTTTGGCTCTTCACAAGCATCCAGAACTTTTTAAAGAACCCGCTCGCTTCCCTCTTCACTCATAAAAAACAGCTTTTATATATGTTCTGTTTGAACTCCACCTGGCTGCAGTAAACATGTCAGACATTTTACAACAAGTAGACAAGCCCAGTCATGTTCTCAACAGTAAAACGTTTACACAAGGAGGGAATATCTCAGCTTGATGAACAGCTGAATGGCCAAGTATTTCCCATTTCTAACACCTTACACTACAGTGCAGCATAAGCACTTGCCCTGCATTGAAAAGGTCTTGGAAAGTCAGACGGTCGCAGTGTATTTGTGTCATGAGGGGATTGGAACGGAGGATTTCTCTCACATTGCGCAATGATTATAGCAATAACATGATAATCTTCCTCTCTCTTTAAGCTCATTCTTTCTTACTGCAAATCCAGGCGGCTGTGAAATGGGAGGGGATTTCTCTAAATGCTTGAGGGACAACCTCTGGTCGCGTGAATTGGACCTTCTGCGCGCCATTCTCTCGTTCTCATTCAGCTGCTTCTCGTGTTTCCTATAGGATGGAGAATTAAAAGATAAAGTCAAATCCTCATCCAGTGAGAAAGCGCCTTAAGTCTGAGAGTAGCTTTCTCCGGGTGTGCAGCACAAGTGTGTTTGCAGAAGTTTGTGTGTGTGTGCATGTGTGGATAGAGAAGGGCATATTCTAACGTGTGTAAGGCCTGTTGATGCAGGTTCCTGCAGCAGTCTGTGTGATCCCTGAGATAAAGTGGCAGTCCCCTCCCTCCCCCCTGTTTCGTCCTTGTTGCAGCAATGACAGTAGATACTGTATGAGCACACACTTGCACGTCCGTGTACACAGAGCAAAATCCCGTCCTTCCTTGTGCCGGGATAGATCATCTAAGAACTCGGAGATCAGGTTTCAGGAGCTGCCAAGTCGCCCACGAGCTGTCCTTCATCTGTGAGCTGAAGCCAGGCGGGATTTACACCTTCATAAAGAGGTTGACCAAGGGTAGAGAGGGAGAAACGGAGAGCAAAATGAGAAACAGCACATAATAGAGAGAGGGAGTTGATAAACAGGCATGCTGAGCTCCTCAGCTCCCAATGGAAAAACACCTCTTTGCAGTGGGAGCAGCGCTGCCTTGGCTGCGTGCAGATGTGTGGATTAGCTTCTCAAAAGTTGGAAGGTTTGAGTCTGTGTGAAAGAGCTGAACACACTGATAGAGACTGCCCCCCCGCCCACCCCCTCCCTTTCCCTGCCTCTAAAACCCACTCAGCACAAGCGCTGCATGGCTGTGTGGCGAGCGTTGATCTCTCAGCAGCATAGTGAACTCAAAGCGAAGCTGGATGTAATTGGATAGAGGAATAGGATTTACTCCATTTGGATGTGGTTGAAGCGCAGCCTTTTCTTTGAAAAGACGAAAAAATAAACAAGGTCAGGTGTCCTCTCGTGTAGGTCGTATGGGTTACATTCCCTCCGTGAAGAGCTCATGAATTACTTTCTGTTTAAAAGCAAACATTAAGTGTTCAAGGTACTGAGCTAATGGGATTCTTGGCTAATCATAATGGTCTCGCTAATAGTCCCAAATGAATGCTCATTATGTCAGTGAATCATGTGTAGCGTTTTCCTCTATGTAGAAAATATTTTATGGGACTCATTTCCGCATAATTTCACCTTAAACAGCCTCTCCTTGACTCGTTTTATCCATCATGCTGCCATCCATGACCATGTTTATCGCCCACATTCTCTCAACAAAGGCTGCACAGAGGTCAGGAAACAGCTCACATGAATACTAGCCATGGTGGGACTGTTTCTGTGGGCCCAGGCCGCTCTGTGATTGGTAGGGTACATGCTGGCTGCTCCATGTTGGTCCGGAGGGTCCCAGGTTGCCTGCCAAGCAGACACATCAGCCATCTGCGCCAGGCGCTGAGAGCAAGTCTTTCTGGGCTCTTGGTCCCTCCTCAGTCTGGGCGCCTCTGAGGTTCAGGTTGGGTCACCCTCTCAAAGCAAAACAGAGCAGCCGGACAAGAACTGAACGGTCCAGTGCAGTGAAGTGCAAGACTGGAGGGACGGCTGCCAGCAGAATAACATTTTGCACATAGAGGGTTTTTTTTTCCTCTGGTAAATGACATCTCTAATCTCTGTAAAATTCTGCCAAATACAGATCCACGTCAAATCTGTTGTTTTGGGATCCCCATTGTGATAATGAGTCGGATTTTAACGAGGAAGGAAAACAGACCTGGAGATTAAATTGGATGTGCAGAACTCGCGCGTTAGCAGCAATGTGGTTGTGTGGCTGTCTGTCCACGATCTTGTCGAGATGAGAGTGCGCCCCTGACCTTGTGTTGCGTATGCATAGTGCCCTTGACAACAGGAGTCTTTTCATTACTGGCAGCTGATTCCACCACCATGAAATTGCTTGCACGCACTTTGAAAGAGAAGGCCCGCTCTTCCCGGCTCATCAACCCTATGACACGAGGATCACAAGTAACGTCGGACAAGCTCCCCTGCTCATCAGCTTATGAGGCTTCCCTCCATTTATAATAGCAAATGGTGCCACAAATCTTCACTGACGCGCCACTTTCACACACCTCTATATCTGCGACACATTTATCAGGGGCCAAGAGACATGTTTGTAAGTAATTAATCACACACGTAGCGTCTGCCTGATGAATGTCAGCGTGCGGCAGGAGACAGGCGGGGATTAGCCAGCAGACCCAATCTCTCCTTGCTATCAATGTGCCACCCCTGTTAATGAAGCCATCTTTGACAAATGCGGATGAGTGTCGCTTAGTAAACACAGAGAGTCGAGCGACAAGGGGGGAGGGGCGGGCTTTCATCCAGCCCCCTTCTCCTCCTCAACCTTCCCGCTGCTTTGAGGAAGATGAGCATAGCTGCATTAACCCAGTTTGCTGTGTATTATAGTTGGCACGCCTGAGGAGATGACGCTGCACCCGAGATGGGCTCACTTATCAAAAAAGCTGTTGTGCTGTTACTGTATCGTGCTGTAAAGCTGCAGAAATGACTGTGATGTGTTCCTCAGAGCCCTCTGTTCTCCCTGGCATGCACGCCGTTGTCAGCATCGGCTATAAAAAGATCTGGGTGATAAATGTTGCTCTTATAGCGCAGCATTTGTGATCGCTGCATGTTGGTGCTTAAGTACATCAAAGGTTCATAATACCATGGTCCAACTGAAAATAAGATTGAGTTTATAAAGGCTAATTAAATTGCTGAAATCCCTTTTTCCCAGCGGTATCTCTGCCTATTCTTTAATTAATCTAATTATAAATCATAATTTAGCTGAGTAGGCTCAATCTGATGATCGCTTATTGTAAGAATCCAGTAAATATTTGACCTGACAAATGGATCGCCAAAAACTTAATTCGATATTATTGCATAAACACATCTGACGGAGCAGCATTTAGCAAACAAATAATCGTAATAAATGGTCGGGATATAAATGAGCGTGCACATTATTTATAATCCTAATGGAGGCTGAATAATTACTTATTCCACGCCTAAATTGAGTTCCACATACTGCTCACCAGCCATACATAGATGGATCACCCCATGAGCTAAATGAGCAAATAATTTAACAAAGTTTTGCACTCTATCCCCCTCTCTTTACGGAGCGCTGTTCTCCCACTGAATATTTATAATCCGTAACACAAGGTTTTTCTTCATTAGGGGGAAAAAAAGCAAGCTGAGAGATAGATAATTGCTGTATTCAATGATCAGTGTAATTAGTTGCTGGCAAATTCCAAGTGAAGTGATTTTAATGTTACACGAGTCATGACAGCCCTGTGGTGCAGCTATCGAGGGAAAACAAAGCAGGGGGTTAAGAGACGTGAAAATCATGCAGAGGAAGCAGACCTCTGAAACTTGTCAGAAGTCAACCTTGAGTGCTGGTGTGTGACATTTTGAGAATTAATGTTTAAACCTGATTTAAATCAGATGAATTGGAGTGATGTTTGACATGGCGGGTGATCTCTCTCACTGTGTCTCCTTCCCTCAAACTTGCATGGAAATTGTACAGTTTGTGGCACACTACTGTTTCTGTTAGTTTCATGTTTCCATGCAGTGTAGCTACCTTTTTGTAGCTCCTTATCTATGTGTAGTTTTATTATTTTATGAGGTCTCATCCCTCTCTCCTCTCCTCTCTTCCTTTTACTCTGTAAGGTAACTACTACGGGACCCCGAAGCCTCCAGCGGAGCCCAACCTGGTGCAGCCCGACCTGGTGGATCAGGTGCTGTTTGATGAAGACTACGGTGGCGAGGTCCCCCGGAAACGCACCACTTCAGTCAGCAAGATGGACAGGAAGGACAGCGCGGTCCCCGAGGAGGAAGATGATGATGAGAGGCCACCGCTGGTCAATGGATTGCCTGGTCAGTAAATGTCACAGCGCAGAATGTCATGTTAAATTTCCGAGATTCTGCCGTGCTCTGTTTGTCTTTTGGCTGTGCAATTGCCACATCAGGTCACCGTCTCTTGTAAGACATAAAGTCTTGGCTTGTTGCAGATTGTGTTTCCTTTGATGGGCCCGATGGGTGTTTAAGGACACTACAGGACTGTGCATTTCTCAATCCGTCTCATAAAACGGCATTAAGAGATTGTCAGACTACATCCTGCTGAGCAGCTTGATCATCTGTCTAAAGCTCTTATCCCAAGCGCTTCTCATTCATTTGTCACTCGAGGTTGTAGTATTTTGCACCGGATCAAATTGTATTTACACTTATTTATTACTAATTAGGTTCCAGGGAAAGAAGATTTGTTCCACAGGAAATGTAACTACTGGTGCAAGCCGTGTTTGTATTTAAGAACACTAAACAGAATTGATTTGATCTTCAAAAACAGAAAATATTACTGGAATTTACCTTGGAAATCTATCAGTGCAGATAGATTTAGGTTTGTTTGTCCACGTTTTTAGATTTCTTTTTGTCCCTTCACCACAGAACAAAAAGGAAAGTGTGCAGAAGTTTGTTTGTGCTGCCGTCAGTAGAGAGGATTAAAATTTCTGAGACAACAACCGTGGAAAACCGACCTGAAGCCAAAGTGCACAAATTAGTTTCCAAAGAAACCCAAGGACAGTCAGAACCAATCCAAGTTTAATTAGATCCAATCTAAGTGCAGTTGACCGAAACTGACCCAAATAGAAAGAAAACAATGGCTCTGACTCGTTCTCCGTTTTTGCCATTTGGATATTGGATCCATTCATATTATAGACGGATTGGCACACAGACCTGCAGCAACTGAACCAAACACTCTCTGATCCAAATTAATTGAATATAATTAGGCCCAGGGCCTGATATGTGTCCCCCAGTTCAGGTCTCTGGTGGACCTAAACTGACCTTATGATCACAGCCTTAAAAAGTCACAAAAGTTCAACAGAAACAATTTCCCCCTTTATTTCTGGATTAGAGCTAAAATGGTTAATCGAATTGATCAACAGCAATCTGCATCAATCATCACGACATAGCATGTTTTCTGATGACTCAGTGAATAAGGACTCAATATGAATAAACCACACAGTAAAAAGTATTTTTCATATATCATTTCTGAGAATGTAGTCCAAGTGTTTTGAATATTGCTGTAACACAGTTAAGTCGCTGCTTTTTGACATTGTCATAGAAACAATATAGATAATTATCATATCACTCTACATTACATCAAATAATACTAATCTCTTTTGGGTTTCACCTGTCAATCATTAAAAATAAGACTTTTATAAAGGTGTCCTTATGGAAACTTGTGATGGACATTTTTCTGATGTTTTATTGACTAAATGATTAATGGATTTATCGAGTAAATAGTCAGCAGACGAGACAATTATTGCAGCTTTTCTGTGTGTATAATCCACAGACTTCCCTGTCAACAGTAATATCTTAAAACCTGAGCAAATAAAACCAAAAAACACCTGCCTGCATTTATGCAAGAAAAAGCGAGGTGAGAAAAGATCTTTTTTGTGATTTGGGTAAACAAATAATATTACTAATTTGCTTTTAAGCCACATTTAGTGACTAAACAAGGCTGACACGCGGGCTCTAAAGTGGCAGTATACTCACACATATTTAAATGTGCTGGTTACACTGTCAATAAATCTTCCCCTGCCAGTGCTGTTACTGTTACCTTCTAATACGGTGTGCTGTAGCAGAGGTCACCTTGAGAAAGTCTCATCCAGAGAAGAGTACACCGTGTGTGCGATCAATCAGGAAACTCCTCGGCTCTCTGAGGAACAAACCTGTCCTTAAAGCTCACAAGGAGAACAGAAATGGGTTACATACTGTGCACCATACCTGGGTTTTATAGTGAGAGAATTGGGGTTAACACGGAGGCAAGTCCAAGCTGAAAATGGTATTTTTCTTTACAGAATGAAACATTGTTTTGACAGTCACGGCTCAAACACTGCTTGCTCAGCTGTACAAAGGATTCACCGAAATCCAAAGTCTGTTTACCCAACCGCTCTGTCATATTGAAATCAAACACAAAACGATGCCCAGACATCCAGGAGTTCTTTTTATGGAAAGAAACCAGTCACAAATGACTGCTCTGCTACAGCCCACAGCTGTGGCAGGGAAGTCTCAGACCAGCCATAGATGGGCAGAGTTATGGTCGAATAAAAAAAGAGGTTAATGGAAAATGTGAGCTCTAAGTCTCTAAACTCTTGACTGCAGCTTTCGCCCAGCTTTGCTAAGACTGTCCTTATCACCCCCCTGTTGAGTGGGCGCTCACCCCGCCGCGAACCTGATGACCTCAGCTCTCCTTCAGGCTCTGCCCTCAGGCTGCTCCTCCAAGTGTTTACATGGCTCTTCAAACACATGTGCATTCACTCACTTTGTGCCTTGAAATATGGAGCGTATTTCGATCAGAGAGGCAAAAGAAGAAAGTGTTTTAGATGCTACAAATAACTAAGATGTTGAGGCTGCTGAGGGGGAGCTGCATTTCTTTTTTTTTGCAATTAAATCTAAACTTCATGTGGAATGATCTTTAGGAAATACATCCCCCAGACATGTGTGTAACATCTTTAGGCGTCTCCCTGGGTTGTGACAAGGTTGGCTCCACATAAAAAGAAAGGGATGAAAAGCACTTGTGTTTCATCCCTTTCTAACCATCTTCTGAGGGAAGGTATGAAATGCTAAGTGAATTAGGAGGGCCTTTGTTGTATGTTTCATGTTCATTGTGCAGCAGCGTCTCATTAATGGGTGTCTGTGGATGCAGTAGGTGAAGAGCAGCCGTAAAGTATTATCATTCAGAAACCGCCTCGGGCTCAAATGGTCCTTTCTAAAGTGAATACCTACCTCTATCATTGCAGCCCACAGGGAATGTACATATACACGTATGCATACGCTTTAACACTGTGTGCACATGCAAATGCAAAGCAGCCCTTTGGGCGAAGACACACACACACACACATCAGCACTCAAATGCAAATTGTATGAGCGCCATCAGCACTGCCTTCGCTCCCCAGCAGCACGCAGGGAAACAGGAGGGCAGAGGTGTTTCTGCAGGCTAACCTTCCACTCTGCTCTGTTTTCTCCCTGTTTTCTTTCCCCTCTTTCTCGGTCTACAGAGCACAAAGAGGGGGCAGACTGGAGGAAAGCGGTGCCCAGCTACACCCAGTCCAGCAGCACCATGGACTTCCGCACATGGAGCTCTCTTCCACGCGATGACAGCCTGGAGCCCCTGCCCCTTAACTGGGAGATGGCTTACACTGAGACCGGCATGGTCTACTTCATAGAGTAAGTGAAAGGCACAACCCGCAGGTCATGAGACCATTTAGTGCTGAAACAAGGTGACTTCAGCAGTACTGTAGTGAGCTATTTATTCATTTTATGGAATTTATCAGATAAAAATGCCAAATATGAACAGGATCCACCCTCTGATATGTTTATCTGCTTTTCTGTATTTTATAATATCTATTAAAACAATTCAGCAGCAGCACAAACGGCAATCAAAACCTGAATGTTGCTGCCAGTTTTAGGAACAGTAAGGGTGCCAAATAAACTGTCATCTGAGTGAAAAGTATATGTCTGACAATATTTATTATTATTCTTACTGCCATTAAATTATAAGTAGACTGCGTGTGTATGACACACTGGTGTCCCAGGCTACCAAGGTGTGCCGCCTGCTTATCAGTAAGGTAATCTATACAAACCAGTCATGCACCAATCGGACAACCAATGTGAGCAACCTGGGGTTCAACATCTTGCCCAGTGATTCTTGTACATGTAGGCTGCCATAGCCAGTGGGATATTTCACCAACAGAGCCAGAGCCTCAAAGACAAAAACAGTTACTCTACTTACAAGAAATGCCTGCAAGGCCAAAAACTATTAAGAGTATGTCAGTCCCAGATATCTGCCATAAAAGACAGTTAGAACAACATATATCTATTTATCTGCTGCTGAAAAAAAAAAGGTTTTTAGTTTGCAAATTAGTTTTTATGTATAGATCGAAGTACATATTGGTTAGCTGGTGTCTAAGGTTAGTTGTCAATAGGAACTCAGACTCGCTTTGCTCATCTACAACTGGCTAACCTACCCATGATGACTCCTGACTCAAGTCATTTAATCACCTGAACTGTCTTCACTCAGTTTATTTGATGTGTCAGGTGTGAAATTGCTTGAAAGGGACACAAACCTGCAGCCACATGGATCACTTTGACCCCTGGTTTAGAGAATATAAAAGATCTGAGACGGATCAGAGAAGGATCAATTCCTCTGCTGGTTATTTTGCTAACAAATCACCTACTTTGGGGCTTTTCACAATAATAAAAATAAAGAATAAGAGTAAGATGAAGCTCAGGTAAATATGGTATTAAGAATACACTCGGAATAATAGATGGATAAAATTTAGGGCAACTGACAGCTTGACTGTTTTTACTTATGTAAATGATGTCGTCTTACAACTGCAGTGGGGTGTGTTGCAAGACGTGATGTTAAAAATGAAAGTGTTGTTTGTACATCTGATTTATTTTATTTACTCGTGTCTATTTAATGCAATATGAAGCGCAGCCGAATGTTTCTGGTATTATCAAATCAGTGTCTAATCAGCTCAACCGTCGGGTTAGGTTTAATCCCGTGTGTGTAATGATGGGTTTGTGATCTGCATGTGGCATCATCTCATCACTCGAATGACAAACGAGGGAAAAAAAAAA
>CAFUXE010000957.1:761652-826336 GCA_903364295.1 Serranus cabrilla
TCACTTTTTTTCCAAAATCTGTCCAGTTTCCAGCCATTCTTTAAAAAAAAAAAAAAGGATGCATGAGAAAAATAACTTGTATTGCTTGTTCGATATCAAATAACCTGCAAAATGTTTTTTTAATGCAAAACTAGTTATGGATGCAAATACGCCATCAGCGGAGTCTTGTGACTGGCTTGTCTGTCTTCATGTACAACACACTCATCCTGGCATTTTCCCTGAAATATAGCTAAGTCTTGAGGTGGCAAATTCACACTTGACCCCGTGCAGGAAACGTTCCTGACATGTTCATTGGTGCCAAATCCTCCTTCACTGTTGGTGCTCTGACTTCCTGCTGCCACCCCCACTTATGGCCTGAGGAGTCTGAGCACAGAAGTAGAAAGAAAATGCAACAAGAACCTCCTCTAAAATTAGAAATTAATCACTGTATGGTTATGGTAATATTAATAGAATTATATTCCTACCTGCCTTTATAAATCCACATGAAACCATGAAAAACATCCTCTGTAATTAGACTCACATGAAATAAAGTATGTATGTGTGAAAGAGGGAGGGTTGCCCTCAGAGAAAACAATGAGGAATGTTTTTCTCAGCAGAGACGCCGTTGTAATAAGCATAAAAATGTGCACATTATAGAAGGTAAACAGAGCAGTACAGCAATCAAATGAATCCATATATTTAAACAAGCAGCCCTCTTGTTTTTAATATCCAGCATTGAATTTTTCATGTTCGTGGCCTGCAGCGTGCTGTTTGCTGCTTGTGTTACTGAGGAAATACATCTGCTGTTTGTTTTAGTTACAACCTGGACCTGGAGGAGAAGAGGGAGGGAGTCAACTGGTCTGACCACAAAAGTCTTTCACTGAGCGAGCAGGGAACGCTGTGTGTGACAGGACCCAACCAGGTAAAAATAATCCTCTTGTTCCCTCCACCGCATGTTGTCTTAGCAACTATCTGAAGGTTAAAGCTGCTAAAGGCACATGTTTTTACATAATAGCAACATAAGCTTCAGGCTTTCTGACTGTATAAAAGAAATATTACAGTTTATTGTTTGCTGGGTATAAAGCGTGCCACTCTCATCACATGAAGCTCTTTCTGTTCCATACGCTGCACAGGTACATCCAGTCAATGCATACTTCTTTCATTGGGTTTCAATGCGAGTAGCATTCACTACTTGTCCTCTTTTATATGTTTATTATTATTGTAAACTGCCACTTTTTTTTTTATCATTCCACTCATATTTCAACGTACAAACATCTTTCAAACATAAAAATGTTAAGCTGAACAAGGGCATGATTGCTCTTACTTATTTTATTCACACTTTCAGAATTATTTGACGCTTTCCACCGTTTTCAGAATTGAAACTTTTCACACTTTTTCATGTTTTTTTTTTAACTCTTATCTCTTTATATGAACTCCATTCACACTTTTAAAATGCTCCACATCTTCCTTAAATTCTGGGCTTTAGTCAGCTTTTCAGTCCCATCAAAACCTTTTTTAAATCTTCAACCTTCTCTGAATGTTCATTCAAGTGACTTCTCAGATTTTATATTAGTGTGTATTGGACTAAATATTCAGAGCCAGAGCGGGGGACATCCCAGCGAGACTGAACAGGAGCTTTTAAGAATACCTTTTTACTCTGTTAAAAACGAGGAGTTTGAGAAGTTCAGAGTCGTATGCAACTAATAACGCCAGCAATCCAGTCCCGCATTCAAACCAAAGTTTCTTCCGAAATTGCCTTCTCTAATTATACTTTGAAAAAATGTTTCTTTCCGATCAATATAAACAAAGAATCACATCATTTAGAGAGAAAAGCAAGGACATTAATGACTTCTCTAATCAATAGGAGTTTCTCCACAATTGGCTTCAGAAAACTTCACCTTGAGCCAAAATGTGTCATCACAGGAATTATCTTTAAAGTCGTGCCTGTATTTGCTTTTAGGTGCATGTGTGCATGAATGTTGCAACACTTTTTGTGTGTCTGTATGTGTCTGACTCAGTTTTATCTTCATGCTCTGCAGGGTTGTCTGACAGTGGAGCTAGAGAGGGGTCCCAGGGGGTTTGGCTTTAGTCTGCGAGGGGGAACAGAGTACAACATGGGCCTGTACATCCTGAGACTGGCTGAGGATGGACCTGCTCAGCTGGATGGAAGAATCCATGTAAGTGCTCTTTTTAGTATAATTTTTGTAACTCTGAACGGGGGAAGACTTATTGTTGGAGCAAACTGAAAAACAAGCAGGTGATATTGACATAAATGCATTACTTGCTGCACAGAGAGGCTGCACTATAATATACTGCCCACAACACTGATAGGATAGGGAAGTCAGCTTATTAGCAGATAGGGTTAATGAGTGTAGCTGTGACTATATAATCATTTAACTGAAGGGAGAGGAGCATTTTAAGGCAACATTCCTTTAAGTTTCAGGTCATAAAAGTCAATGTTTTACATTGTAAATTTTCTGTGAGCTGGCTAGATTTAGATAAGGATTCCAGGACCAACACACATCTGCATTAACACCATAAATTCTGTAATGAAAGTTTAACATTAGATGACCAGCTCTGGTTGGCTGCTGGGTCCCAAATTGCCCACTTGCAAAGTCCAACCTATTGTCGGGGGTTTGTCCAAAACCCAGAAGAAAAACTGTGAAAAGAGAAATTGTTCTTCACTCTGTGTTGTGCTCTGGCATGATCACTGAAGAGTCCAGCGCTGCTCATTACATCTGGTTATTATTCTTTCAATAAATGGTAAACTTTACTGATTTGTTTTGAGTTTTCTGTAAAAGCCAAGTATAGAGTAAAGAACAGGGCAGAGCAGGGAGGCTTTAAGGGCCTCAGCTCTAACAATACTCGACACTATTCTAAAAGTCTTAACAGTGTTGAAGCTAAAACAATAAAGCCTGCCCTCAGGGAGGTGCTACAGGAAAGGTCATGGGGTCATTAATATTCAAGGTCATTGTTCCCAAGGGTTAATGAATGTGCTTAGAGTATTTTATGTAAATTAGCACATCGAATTATGATAAAGTTTCTCTGCACAGTTGAGCTAGAGGAAAGAAAAATGGAATATCTGCATATTGAAATTGTGATGGGGGCTTCAAGAAAGGTCACAGGGGTCAGCAGAATCATTAAGATTAATTCTCTCGGGACAATGAATATCTGCACCAAATGTCATTCATATTGAGTTGTCTGGCTCTGGACTAAAGTTTTGGACAGACATAAAATGAGCGACAGGCAGACATCACAATCCTTCAGCTAACAAGTAGAAATAAACCGTAAACTTGATTAAATAAAAGTCAACGTATTCCAGGGAAGCTCATTTTGTTGCTGTTTAGTGTGCCATTATATAGAGCATTGCATTGCTGAAATCTAATTCTGCACATTTACTAGTTTATGAAGGAGAGAGGTAGATCATAAAAGAGATGATGTTGCCGTGTGCTGAATGCAGCCGAGATTGAACTAATGAATTGTGTTTTCACAGCTGACAGTTACAGTGCTCAGGGTAAAATGCTGCTTTCAGCCAAGATGTGTTTGCAGGTTTTTTCTTTTTTGATTGCATTTAGCAAAATAATTCAAGCTCTCTACACAGCAAAAGGAGAGCGGGGAGATGGGTTTTCAGATTTGATTTGATTTTGTTCTTTATTATTATTTTTAGATTTTATTATGTTTTTTATCCTAGTGGTTGTACATCCTTGAGTGCTATCTATCTAGAGTATCTAGCGATCTATTCAATCACTCAATCCATCCATGTCAGCGAGCGTCCATCCCTCTTGAATGCACTTGTGAATGACACTGAGCATTTCAAGGAAGGTCACGCTGTAACTGACCCTCTTCTGTCCATGCAAGATGCAGAATTAGAATTTGCCCATGGGGATGAAATAATCACACTATTATTATTATTATTAGTATGAGAGGGGAGATGATGCAGTGAGGGAACAGAACAGAAGCTCCAAGCGGGAATCAATCTCCAGCTTGTGATCTCCGGGCAGAGCTTTGCCTATCCATGGGTGGAGAAAAATGTCAACACTGATTAGATCCTAACAGACTGACATGTTTACACGCTTTATCATGAGTTATTTTGTCATCTCCAATAATAGAGGATACCTCTGGGGTATTACAGGGCCGTGTGTGTGTGTGTGTGTGTGTGTTGCATACAGTTTAGATACTTTGATGTGCATGTGTGTGACAGCATACTACTCCTGCATGTTTGATTGAAAGTGTGAATGCATGCACAGCTTGGATAAGCTTTGATCCTGTTTTTCTGTTTAATAATTACCTTTTCTGTACGACTGACAGGTGGGAGATGAGATAGTGGAGATCAACGGAGAGCCGGCACGCGGTATTTCCCATACACGGGCTATTGAGCTGATCCAGGCTGGAGGAAGCAAAGTGGTACTGCTGCTGAGACCTGGGGCGGGTCTGGCTCAAGATGGCAGTAAGTGCTCTATACACACAGTTTATTCACTGGTTGTTTCAGCATATAGTACAGATACCAATGCAAGTTTCTTCTACATGTGTAGTTTACCATTTGATACTGCTTTTGTGCCTAGAAAGTTATTGTTTGTACTCAATTTAAAACCTATTTTGGTACAATATGAAGGGTACAGTAGTATAACAGGCCACATTAGTACTTAATTGACACATTTACATTTAAATGCATAATATTTTCTTTCTTAGAAGAAGAATTTTCAGTGTTTTCATTATAAACTCCTTTAAGCTAGAGTGCAAAACTTCTGTCTCCCTCTACTGGCAGTGACAGTAATTACACAATTAGACGTTTCTTAAGATTTTTGGTGAAGGTATTATCACATTCTGCTCATGTGAAGATGTTTTGGAGTTAATAAACTATTTGTTGTGAGTGCAAATAAGCCTTATTCTATGATCCAGTGCAAAAAAAATCTGTCACAAATGGCAGACACGACAATTCTGCTATACTGAGAAACACAGAGATCTTTCCTTAGCGGCGCTAAGCCTCATTAGCATTGTGTGAGCATTCATGATCTGCTCTCTAACTTTAAGGAATTAGCTTGGAAAATTATCTTATTCACTTTTTGCAGAGAGTTAAGCAAAAAGATTGATATCACTTTCATACCTGTCTGTTAAATATGAAACTACAGCCAGCAGCCTGTTAGCTTAGCTTAGCATAAAGACTGAAAGCAGCAGGAAACAGCTAGCCTGGCTCTGTCAGGCTAGCTGTTAGCGGTAACTTCCTGGAGGTCACTGGCCAGGCCAAGAAATAGCTGCAATGTTTTTGTATATATGGTCTTTTTAGTACAAATCAAATCAACATGTTATTTTGTAGCTTTATGCAGGTCCTGTTTCCTTTCTTCATGCTAAGCTAAGCTAAACATTTCCTGGCTGTAGCTTCAGGTTTAAAACCAAGAAATCAGTGGTATCAATCTTCACATCTAAGTGTCTTTTATTAGAGAAAAAATGGTAAACAATGAGTATATTCTACAGCATATAACATAAGAAAAGTTTGAACAAATAGTATATTTTCCTGCTGTTTACAATAAAGCTGAGGTTAGCTACTAGGTTGGATTTATTTCCTGAATGTGTTTACAGGAAGGGGACACTGACAGAAGTTAAATAAATGCTGAAACATAAATCCACCCAACGTTTAGCTAATGATAATGTCTCAATCCGTTTGTTAATTGCTTGAGCTTAATTTGGAAAGCCGCCGGTATTGATTTGAATGTACTTTCTTTATTGACTTTTTTATTTATTCATTAAATCTCTAACCATCTGCTTCCTTGTGGCTCTTTTTCTCTTGCCCATGATGCAGGTAGTACAGCTTCTTCTACTGTGTGCTACTACACTGAGCACCAACACTAACATCCTCACTGCTTTTACTGGCCTCTTCTCTTTTACCTTGGTAATTTTCCACATATCTTCCCTCTGTTAACCTCTCAGTTTGATTGATTTTTCTTCCTTCTCTCTCTGAATTTCAATATTTTGTGTGGAACAATTATTATTTGTTTGCCCACATGGTGTCTCCATTTATAATATGTGCCTTTCTTTGCAGGTCAACATGATCAAAAACTCATTTCACCCACAAGCTATTCCGGAGAGGTGTTTTACTCTGACACATCACCCCTGTCCTCTCCATATCCCACCGGGGCTTCCATCTTTGTTTCCTCTCCCTTCTCCAGCAAACTGAAACATTCCCACAGCTGGAGCAGCATCTCCCCACAAGGCCTCAAGCCCCGCAGCAGCAGGGGTTTAAGCTCAGTGGCAGAGAGTGTCGAGTGGGCAGACAAAGAGGTAGGAAGGCTCTCTCCCGCCTCCCCTGAGCGTATGAACTTCTACAAGAGAACCAGGCCCACAAAAGACTCCAGAGAGCTAAGCAGCCCAAAGAAAACAGGGGAGACATTTCCTAAAGCCAAAGAGCAACATCACGGTCCCAAAAAGACAGAGAGTAAGGCACAGGAAGAACAACCAGGCAGGAGCAGGATGTCTCAGACACAGACAAAAACACGATCCGCAAGCCCTCGGAAGGCTCCTCAAGCTGGCCAGCAAGTGGCTCCGACCCTGAAGCGTCCCGAGCACCAACAAGCCCCTCAGAGGAGATTAAAAGACTCTCCCAGCAGAGAGAGCTTGGATCATGAAAAGAAAAATGGCAAAGGGGGGACTCTTGAGATCAGAAGATACTCACAAAGACAGGAGATGGAAGGGAGAGGAGAAAGGACCAAGCCTAGCCGTGAGCAACAAAGTTTCGTAAGAAGGGTGGCGGGAGACTCTCGCCTCCACAGGACGTCTCCTCATACAGTCAGAGAGGGCGAGAAAGGTACAGGCAAAGACTCAGGGCAGAGAGATGCTAATGGGAGGTACAAATCCACCGAAGACAGGAATCCAAGTAAAGAAACTATCAAAAGAGAATCGCTGTTGTCTTTTAAAGATAAGTGGAGCAGAAAAGGTTCGGTCGTTTCACCACGAGAGGAAAAAGGAAAGGAAGACACATTTTCTCACTCCAAAGACGTCAGTAGTAAAGAAGACTTTGTGGCCTCTTTAAACAGTTCTTCAGGGCCCTTGCAGAGCCCAAAGGGACCTATTAGCCCCGGCCCTTGGAAAGTGCCCAGCTCAGCCAAAATCCTCTCCCAGGCAGAGGTCCTCCGCGGCCCTTTGTGATAGAATATTGAATCACCCAGACTTGAGAATATTTAACCCTCAGTGGATTGTTTTTCTGAGTTCTTCCATAAAAACAGAGAAGTGCATCATGGTGCCACTTTTATTACCTTGGGACCATGTCCAGATTTGTCTTTTCAACTTGGTCTTTTTTGGGAGTCCTGTGACATCACGTGTTGGCATGTAGCAGCTCCCCCTCTGCCTTGTCCGCTGCTTCAGCATCTTTGATGTGGGACTTAAGCATGTGCGGCGCGCTCGGGGCCTTGCCAGTCGAGACATTTTGAAATGTGAATATGTGCCAATCCTGGGAGCCTCCTGTGGAACAACGACTACCAACAGCGCTTCACCCATTACAATGCAATGACCCATATGCAAAGAAAGGAGATAGGCCCTCGCCTCTCGCCTGTAGTATACACCAAGTGTGACTGTCATCAAGTGTTTCATTTTGCTCTCGGCCTCATTGTGGGATATTTTGACTGTCTTTTTCTTAAGCGTTTGCTCAACTGCATGCAGTCGGTCCTTCTGTTTGTTTTACTGCACGTGTTCTGCACATCACCGAGGATGATCCTGTCTCTTGTTTATAATTCTCATTCTCAACACCAGGCAGATTTCTAATACAATCCAGCAAGCGTTCACTTTACCGGGGACTCTAGACTGTTCTATGATAATAGACATGACTCTCCTCCATACAAAACAGTATCATTAAAAAGACCAGAAACTTGTGGTTTGAGATCTTGTTTACCATGTGTATGATAACCAACCAGTGTGTAATTTATTGAGATGATAGATTAATATGTGTATATGTAGCTGTACCAAGCCATTCCACATTTTGATATAGACTTCAAAGATTTGTCCCATGTTATTTGAACTCTCACCATCCCGCCAATGTACTTCAGTGGTAGGAATCGCCATGGATCTCGTAGTTCATGAAAATGTATAGGTAACGTGCAAACCGCTGTACCAAATGTTTGCAATCGCTCAAAACGTGTCTCATTGTGAAATATAATATAATATATATATATTTGAATGTGTCATGTTTTGCAGATTCTAACTTTTAAATATCTATTGAATTCCATTGCACTGCATCTGCCCTTGTAGCATAACAGAATGAACATGAGTTGTATTTAATTTGTGATGTTGACTTGCTACCAATGCCATTTTAATATTGTTATTATGATTATTTTATAAAGCGATTTAATTTTTTCTAAAAGATTCACTGTTTAAGGCCAAAAAGGCAATTTGTATAATAATGTGCAAGTTCTGAGTCATGTCCCTGATGGTTTTACCTTTGCCTACTGAGAGAGGGAAAATGAGGGTTTTAAAATGTATGTTTTTGTCAATCCTGCTGTGTAATTATCTGCCAGGGTAGCTTGAAGGATAATGGAGCTTAGAGAGGAATGTGGTGGTTTACTGAGATATAGAGCGTGCTGCTGATGTAAGACAGGTATACAGAGAGCCCATTTCTTACATTATTTAAAGGGGACATATTATGCTAATTTTCAGTTTAAGACTTTTTTATTTCTGGGTTTCTACTAGAACATGTTTACATGCTTTAATGTTAAAAAACCCACATATATTTCCTTAATTGTTTGTCTGATTATAGCTGTATCCACCCTCTGTCTGAAAGGCTCCATTTTAGCACCGCAGAAATCCCAGTCTGCTCTGATTGGCTTGTGAGGAAAACATGGTGCATGTTTGCAACAGTAGCAACGCTTTCAGCCCTGACAAGCGAAACGTTTATTTTTATGAAAACAGGGTTTCCTTTTCTGGTCTTTCATGTCATCAAAACTTGTGTTTAATAACCCCAGTATGATTTCATTTTCAGTCGTTTGCTGGAAAATTCATTTATCAGGCCCCCAGGATTTTTTAAAATTCCACAGTGGATTTTTAGACGAGTTTATTTGCAAAAAACATTTTATCAAAGCAAAGCTGCATAAAAAGCTTGTCATCTAACGTTGCTGGCTGGGTCTATTTTACAAGGTGGTTTCAATTTTATGTGGTGGTTCCTGCAGGAAAATACGTAATCACGTATATGTGAAATCCTGGGGTGCCTGATTTATATGTGAGATGTCTTTGAACAGTTTGCAAAGTATCAAAGTTTAATTCCAAGTTGCTCTGATACATCCACCAAACGAGAGCAAAAGCACCTCAAAGTCCAAACCGTTTCACACAGTTGCAAATTGTTGCACACCCTGTTAAACTTGAACGTGCCCTAATTCTCTGGGTGGCAGTTTATTCGAATGAGCCTGTGACAGGAAAGGGAGCCAAACCTGAAAAGCTCAGTGAGTGTTTTCTGATCAAGGCAACCCACAAAAACTGACTTACTTCACAGTTTGAGAGATGGTAGACACGCAACAAGCACTAAAAAGTGTTTGTTTTTGAATAATATGTCCCCTTTAAGGTTTGTATAGCTGGTGGCTGTAAGATAAACAAGTGGTTTCATGCGTAGGGTCGGTGTAACTGAGATATAGTCTGATTTAATTTACCAAGAGAAAAGAAGATATCGTCAGCATACCTGCTAATACAATTGAGATTAAGACATGTTCAGGGAGCTCAGGGAACACAGTATAGTAGCAAATGTGTGATAAAGTCTGTGATAGTTGAGTGATGGTTCAGGTCTGGGGTTGACTGTGATAAGAGCCTGTGATTGTATAAGGGAGTTTTCAGGTTTAAAAAAAGAAAATCACTTGATGACGTGCTGTGAGCCAATCAGTGGTAGGTTATTGTGCAATAGTAATAGTGTTGGTTGAAAGAGTGATTTCAACCTTGAGTGTCAGGTACAGGCAGTAGTCTCTGCTGGGTCAGTTAATGCCCCTTTTATCCTATGTCCCCTGCACTGTTGTACCTCTTTCAGCTTTTACGTTGACCTTCTTTTTCGTTTCTTCTCATCTCTGTATCATACTGTGGCCTTGCATCGCTTCATTAGAAAAACAATCCTTGTGGTTTCTTCTACATTCTGTAGGAACAGTAGATGTAAATGTTTGTACATTGTACAGCACCTTTATAAATACTTGCTGAGTGCTCTTTCGGGGATTACAACAACAACAAAAAAATAGAGGTATATTAAAATCGCTCCATTATTTTTTTATGTAAAAAAAAGAGAAAATATTTAAAAATGATTTGAAAAGGATAGACTATGACCTTGACATGGTGTTCCGTTCATGCACTGAAAAATAAAGTTTTACTGAAAATGCCTTCTGGATTTCTTGTGCTGGAAAATGCTATTCTATCTGTCATAATCCTTTAGGTGTCATATTTAGATTGATTTGTTTCTCCCAGCAGTCCACCAGTGCTACCCGTCCATATGACAAAGCAGCATAAGCCACTGTTTCTATGGCAGATTTCCAGTTGTCATGGTAGCCGACTGCTTTTCTCGACAGAGCGCTGAGAGAGAGCCTCTCTGCACCAAGTACATGCTTTTTTCAATTACAAGAGAAAGCTCAGAGGCGTCTTATGTCACGTATGCGTCGTGTCCGTTATATTTCAATAGCAGCCTTGACTCATGGGTTTTAAAAAAAGATGAGAACACAGATGGAGCTGAAATATATGAATGAATGGCACATACTGAATCAGAAATAGCATATAAAGTAAAAACTGCTCCACTGTACATATTGTGTTTTTTCTTGTCGGTTTCCTTTGTGCAGGATCTTACACGCTTGTGAAAATCAGCTGCAGGGAACTTAAAGGTCCCTGACTGAATCATTTTACTTTTACAGAAGATTATTTTTTAACCCTTTAACCCTCTGAACCCCAACAAGCTGTTTCTGGGTGTTTTTTTTTTGCTTTTTTTTTTACATTTTACTCACCGTGGCCTTGTTTTTCACTGCAATATATAAAATATGTAAGTTCTGCAGCTCTGTGGAATCAGGACAATCATGGCTAGAAGTGTATTTTATGCAGATGACAGTTTCGACATAAATCATAAAAAAAAGTTTAATTATTGTTCTTTAAAAAAAAAAAATTGGTATAAAGTGACATTTAAATATACATTTTCAAGTACCCACAAGTGTCACGAATATTTCTAGAAAGAAATGCATCTCCACATGCTATACATATTGAACTATTTGCAGTTTAACTAACGTGTGACAGTCTGCAGTGCTTTCTATCACACTCACGCAGTTGGAAATTCATATCTGAGATGCTTGTCGCACCTACAGCATTGCTTTAAATGCTTCACTGCTGTGGAAGTACAATGTATCTGTGAATGACTGCTGAGACCCTCAGTTCTTCCTTTGTGTTAGTGACTTTGACCCTGGTTTGGATGAGAGCTGCTCAGTCATTCAGAACTTGATAAAGCCATAGAAAAGCAGCCTTAATGGCTGCAGAACAGTAATTGCATGTGGTGTGATAATTGACTTAAATTGCTATAAAATGATGAGAATTTTATGTTCTCTTCCAGGTATGGAAATGAAATGATGCATGGAGCGGACTATCTCACAGCAGAGGTAAATGTTCTGCAAGGAGCCATTATCTTTTCTTAATTTTCCTCTTTTGAATAGTGGAGCTTTACACTTTGTGTTTGCAGAAATGCACTGTTGGGAGAAAATCTGGATATTAAAGGGACAGTTCACTGAAAAATACATATTTGCTAGCTGTGGATTTATAAATGTAGATTGTTTTGCAGAGACATTAGCCACAGAGATGTCAGCCTTTTCTCAAATATAATGGAACAAGATTTGAAGAACTCAACAGCAGTATCTCATTCTAGAAATCATGACCTTGTTACTCAACATAGTGCACAGGCCTTGTTGTGAGCACCTACATTAAGTTGCTCACGACATGTTCTGTGGATTATATTCAGTAAACAGGTCATGATTTCTGGGAAAATACATTTTTTAAAACACTTTTTTGTTAGCACCACAAGCCGAGGGCCATCTAGCTCCATTCTCGACACTCTGCAACTCACATTAAAACATTAGATTCATAGATATCACAACAGGTGGAGAAAATGTGTATTGGTGACTTCGAGGGGAACTGTCCCTTTAAGCTTCTCTAACCAAATGTGTTTTCTGTCATTCTGCTGCACTGATGTATAACAAACGATTAATTTAAAGGCATATTTCTTTTTTTTCTAGTCTGTGCAACCAAAAATGTTGAAAAAAAAGAAGCAGTTGCTCATATCTGCAGCTTAGATTTACTGATGTTTTCAGATTTATTTTCTGTTACCTTCACACAGGCCTTGTTCCCCGGGCTTATTAAGGCTTGTCTGACTCATTCTCAGCTGATATGGTTTCATTAAGAAAATTAAACTAGTTTCCAAGCAAGAGCTGCCATAGTAACATGGAAATGCCCCTGGTGTTTTTTTTTTCACTACTTATGACTAATGTCAGGTAATCAAGCTGCTTAAGGTCTGATTGTGCTTGTGTTTGTCTGTTTAAATATAGAATGAAAGTGCTGCATTGACTGGTATTTCACACAGGAAGAAAACATTACAATTAATTTCTTTCTAATTAGTCAGAGCTTTTAGGTGTTGATGCAGTTCGTGTTTCTCACCACTAGATGTCACCAACTCACAGTGAAGTGGTTGGAGAAGGGATTCAGATGTGGCACAAATATCTCAACTCAGTTAATCATTTTTCTAAAGATAATTATCACTAGAATGTGAACAGAATATGATGTTTTTTTTTTCATATTTATGGCAGCAGGAAATGTGTTTTTATGAGTCATATGAAGGCTTTTAGTCATGCAGTTTCCTGAAATGTGAGTATCTGGGAGAGAAGAGTTTTTCCTTGTGAAGTAGCAGGTCATGTGACAGAGATATATGTGAAGACGTAAATTCTAAGTGGAGTAAAAAAAAAAGAAAAAGTGATGTCCCTGCCACTTTTTACATCACACCCTTGGTATGTCGGAGCAGGTGAACCTTGCAGCAGGAGACAGATATTATCGTTTGGGTGGCACCCTCTTTTCTCCATTATCAGCCGTGAAGAGAAGCAGATGCATTCTTCTGGGGTTGAGAAGGGAGGCGTCTTAACCGTTCACTCAGACAGGGTGTTTGGAGAGATAAGGACAGCAGGCTTTGAACATGAGAAGCTGCTCGGAGGAGTAGCATTTGTTATCCACTAATTCTAGTTTCCTGGACGCCTTAAAAGGCCGTGAGGTGCAGGTCATGTTTTATTGGCTTTACATCAGGTTCACTGTGCCGGGGCATGCCCACCCAAACAACCGAGACCTCAAGCTTCTTTTAATATCCCACTTTTTTTTAGTGATGTAATGTGCACAATCAGAAACATCCCCTGTGCTGGTGCTTCCTCGCTGGCTCACTGAGGAGCACAGATGCAGGCCGCTGAACTTCATTAGCTTTTTTTGTTGCCAGGTTTCTTTGTAATCGGCGCGTTTCTTAGGCAACTCTGGGTGGAGGACGGAGACGCCTCCTGTCAACAAACTCATGTGGTTTAGAAACTGGGTGGTGGAGTGAACTGCTTGGAATTTACCCCAGTGAGTGTGTGAGAGGCAATGAGGCACAGCCCCCTTGTTGGAGAAAACTGTGGAATGTATCCATGACAATAACACAAACCCCAGAAAGTGACTCAGGCTCTGTGATGTAAAGTACTGCAAAGAAAATATCAGAATCTTCACTTATACTACCTTTACTTATTTATTATTTGTTTGACGGTGATTATAAGTATTATAGTAGCATTATTAGTATTATTTACCAAGGCCACATGCATTAAAATGTAATTATTCTGATATTCATAATGTTCTCTTTGGAAGATTTAACAAACATGACTGTATCAGAACAGACGAAACTAGACTAAAGGAGACTAAAGTACTAAAGGCTTTCTCCTTGGAGGACCCACAGAGGGAATACCCCCTTTTTTCCAGGACACACCCATAATATTTCCACTTTTTGCTGTTGCAACATTTGGGGAGAAGTCTCTCCACTTCTTGCAGGAGGGACAACTGAGCTACTGTTGTGGTGGACATGCTGTTTTTATTTTCACCTCACTTACAGTACATTCGTCTTTTAAATGGGCTGTTGAAATATGTTATCTATTTATTCACGGGTCTTTGTTCATTGTGGGGCCACTGTCCGTGCCTGATGGTGTCTATCCTGACTCTGGAAAACATTAACGTCAGGGTAGAGAGGTTAAAAGCTGCACTTCCTGTCGTGCCCTTCAAAATAAGATCATTTATGCTAGCTCAATAGGGACACAGGAAGAGGTAATAAGAAAAAATTAACTATTTGTCTAATCTAATGAGTAATTTAACATTTTTATAGATTTTTCCTGTTATTGTCAGAGACAAGATTTCAGTGGCTAACATCGAAATGTGAATGAATTAACTTGTACAAGAAAAATGAACAGAGAGTGTTTCATCACAAACAGAGAAAGACAGTCACTGATGTCAGAGTCAGTCCTGAGGATTTTTTCCCTGCTATTGTATTTAAAGCAAAAGCATTTCAGTGAGAGACTAAACACTGATAACAGACACAGACAGCCTTGGCTGGCCCTGTTAAGGCCAAGCTGGGAACAGCGTGAAACAAACATTGAATTCCTCAGTTTAAGTAGAGTAAAGGTTAATTTATAATATGCAATAAGATATAATTCATCCCCAAAGTTCTACCACATTTCCTGCATTTCGAAAGCATGCAAAACATATAATAAATAAGTATTCAGATCCTTTACTTCAATAAAAGTACTAATACCACACTGTGAAATGACTCCACTACAAGTAAAAGTCCTGCATTCAAAACTTACTGAAGTAAAAGTACAAAAGTATCAGCATCAAAATGTACTTAAAATACCAAAAGCAAAAGTACTTGTTATGCAGAATGGACCCACTCAGATTGTTTTAAATATTGTCAATATATTATTGGATTATTATTATTGTTGCATTTATGTAAGCAGTGTTTTCATTCCCTAAAGATATAGGGCTCATTTTAACTTCTTAATATCCTGTTATGAGGTTTAATTCTGAAACAAAAAACTTGAATTACTTTAAATCGATCATGTTTTTCTTGTTAAATCTCAACCTGAAAAGTAAATAAAGCTGTCAGCTAAATGTAATGGAGTAAAAAGTACAATATTTGCCTCAAAAGTTGGTGGAATAAAAGTATAAAGTAACATTAAATGGAAATACTCAAGTAAAATACACATGCCTCAAAATTGTGCTTAAGTACAGTACTTGAGTAAATGTACTATATATAACAGACATCAATAGAATGATTGACTTTAATAAAGTTTGTAGATAAACTCAAATATTTATTTTTTTAAGTACTTTTAAGCAGCAATTTCTATGAGTAAAACATCAAAACAGTCTGTCAGTCAACATGCGTTTTGGGAGAATATAGCTGCTTTTATTATGAAGGCACTTCCTGTCTGACTTTCTGTCATGAGTTGCAGTGAACTTGACTTCAGACAACATGGATAGTAGTTGTTGGTTCAGGGGAGGACCACTGTGGACCGGCAGCGGAGCGAGTCGCGTCTCATCGCCTCTGTGGAGAACTCGGACTAACAGAGACCGAACGGAGAACCTGGATCCGGATCCTCAGCGTCCCCCTTCAGCCCGGCATGGACCTGTTCCTGGACACGTGCGGACGGCGAAGAGTGAAGTCTCTGCTGTTACTTTACCTCTTTCTCGTGAAGGCAGCAGGTCAGTGTCACATCAGCCTCGCAGTCTGGTTAATGAGATAATATTTATCAAGTCACATGAGAGTTTCTGCGAGAACACCACGTTTTCTGTCTCTCCACGGAAATATTAACGCCGCTTATTGAGATAGAAACTTTTTTTAAAATAATATTTTAAAGAAAAAAAGGTCCTGTATAATAACCTATGTATAATATTCTGTAAGGTAAAAGTAAATATTAACAATTATAATATAAATATACACACAGTGTCCATTTTATTAAGCACACTTTTACAATATTTTACATTATTATTTTACATTATTATATACAATAATAAGTAATAATAACTTTTACTTTTAATATATATTTTGCTAAGTTTTACATTGCTACAATATTCAGTTTTTGACGACATTGTCATAAAGGTATTAATAATTATGCTTTGCTTTGGGGTCATAATAAGTAGTATTTTATAATAAATGGGAAGGAGAAAAAGTTCAACTTTCAGTATAATATAGTCCAATACAGCATCATGTTTAACTGCTTTATAATGAACATTTAGTTTAATTTAAACATGTTCAACAACATCAACAGACAGTAAAATGTGCTATTTGTAAAGATGGATGTTATTAGGTCTGTGTACCTATTAAAGTGGCCACTCAGTGCATAAGACGGTACATACACTTGGACTAGTTTTGTAAGATGTTTCTGTCAAGATAAGAGATGAACCTGCCCTCCTCTGAATAAAAAACATGACTAAAAGTGAAAGTATGTGGTGCAGTCAGAGATAAGACAAACTCATCAACTATGAAGATGCCCAAACTTTGAACTGTACAGGAAGTTGACCGACACAGACACACCTATGTTATTGGAGGAGAAGCTCTTTTCCTTTTTTTTTTTTTCCCAGTTTTTTTCTAACAAGTCCCTTTATGCAATGGCTTTATTTGTTATAACTGTTGGCTTTATTATTTGCTTTAAAATGATGCTTTAAAGATCAAATTACAAGTTATGGAGAACCTCTTTGGCCAAGTTCCATTTATTAACCAACGTAGTTATTATTTTAGTCTTGATCATTTAAACACCCTTTATTAATGACTTATTAACTCTTATAACTGTAGCAGACCTGATGTATTAAAGACACTTTATTAATTAATTATTACACTTATAATTGCAGCAGACCTGATGTATTATAGACACTTTATTAATGACTTATTAACTCTATTTATTAATGGATTGCCAATATTTACTGCCATATATCTGCATTATTACACTTTACAGGACATTTTCTCACATGTGTGCCACATAATCTCCATATATAACTATGTGATAAGTCTGATATTAACTTTATTTGTGGGCGTTTTTCATGAAATTAGAGATTTTCAAGTTTACTTTTTGTTTGACTGACTTAAAAACAAAAAGAAGTTGTTGCTGAAGTTGCTTTTCTGTCTTTTTTTCCCCCTCAGCTGACTGTCCCAAACCTCAGGGAGGGGAAAATATCGTCTTAACCAACGAAGCTCTTCTACTGAATGATTTCCCAGAGGGCTCTGATGTCAGTTTGGAGTGTGCTAATGGATATAAACGAGGAAGTGGCTCTGGGGTGATAACCTGCATCGATGACAAGTGGTCTGAACCAGATCTCATCTGCCAGAGTGAGTCCGCTCTACTACTGACACTTACTTCACTTTACTCTTGATAGTAGGAGAGCTTTTTTGTGTCATTAACGGTAATATCATGGCTTATTTTCTGTTATTTGTGCTTCTATTACAGAGAAGGACTGTGGTCCCCCTAAACCTCAGCCGAATATGACCTTTAACACAAGCAGCGGCACGCTGTTTGGTGATGTTGTAAGAGTCATTTGTGATAAAGGGTGAGTATAAATGCAAACAGTTTGCATTCTAATTGATATGTGGTTGAACTGGATGTGAAATGATATTCAGAGAAACAAACGTCGGCATGCAGCAGCTCCAGTGCGAACACAAAGGGCGCCCTCAGCAGACGGTCATGTTCATTTACATACATACAAAGTATCTCTTCTTGCTGTACTGTCAACACTCGTCAACCGCAAAGTGCTGCTTGCAAACAGACCTAGATGACTCGAGTCAAGGTGGATTTGCTAATGGAAACAGCTAAAGAAAACAAAATGGTCATGAAAGACAAACAGAGCCGCTGCCAGAAAGTGCTACGTTATAGTTTCGCTGATTAGAAACTTGGCGCTCTCTCTCTGCAGCGCTGAAATAGTTGTGGATACATAGTTCCTGACTTAATGCGTTAAGAGTTTAGAATTTTCATCACAGTATCAATTTCCCTTTAAATAAACAGTCCGGCTTTAATTTCCACCATCTTTCTGCAGTTTCAGACTCACTGGATCGAGCTACAAACAGTGCTTTGCGTTCGGGTGGAACGGGAGAGCCAAGTGTCAAAGTAAGTGACTCTTGTTTTGTATTGCATGAAGTCATAACCAGAAGAAATGAGAAAAAAAAAATGTTTCACATTCCTACAATAGAAGCTATTTTTAAAAAGCTGTTTCTCTCGTCCTGCAAGAGTCAGTTTTATGTGTTTTTGTCCATTTCTTCTTCCTTTTTTGTGTTTTTCTCTCTTCTCTTTGGCAGTCATACAGTTCATATGACAACAAGATGGATTATTTGCAGAACAAAACATGTAAAAAACACTTTTTTTCTGACTCCTCAGTTGTAACATGTGGTAAACCCAGTAATGTGGCCAATGGCAGACACAATTGGACTAAACAGGGTAACCCAGAATATGGAGACATCTTCCGGTACGTGTGTGATGAAGGATACACCCGCAGTGGGAAAGAAAGCATCAAGTGCAGTGAAACTGGTGATTACGACTCTAAGCCTCCTGTGTGTGAAGGTAAGCCGCTCCATCCTTTGTTACTGTTTGCTCTGATAACAGACGCGCTGAGGGGGCATTGTTTAAATGATTTAAGGACCACACAGAGTCCTGCATGTTTTAACCCATAAAATACTAATTCTCTTCTCTAACTGCACATGTTGTAAATGTACAACAGGTTTGTTACGCAGCCATTTAATGCAATATGAATCTAAGCCTGCAGGCACTGACTTGAGATGTAAACAGTGAACATTTGTTTCCATATTTTTTGTTATGTTAACACTTTGATCAAGCTTTTTCTACTCACCATTCATGTCTGTCTGTGCTTTTTGTTTACCACACTCACACTCTCATTAACAGTTTAACAGACTGAAGTTCAACCTTTCTTTAGAGAGCTGGTCACTGGTCAAAACTGTCCTTCACATCATAAAATTTTCTAAAAGCAGATGCTTAAACACTGCAAGGCTGCGAGAAAACTTGATTTTCTGTGCTGACGTAGCATAAAATAGAACCTAAGCATGTTACTGATGCACGACACGACACGTTCTGCATGAAAACTGAAATCTAAACGCATGCCCCACCACTAATCTCATACATTATATTTATTTTTTTTTATCAATTCTTATTCATAGGTGTGACAACAGAAGATACATTTACAACAAAAACAGTAACATCTACACCTCCAGCACAAGGTACAGAACTACAGAAAGAGATAATTGATGTTTTTATTCCCAACAAGGAATCCAGGATGAATCCAGTGTGAAAGTATTTTGACAACCTTGGTTGTTTTTCACAGAAACTTCTACAGGTGCCACACCTTCAGCTCACAGAGATAAATCTGTCACAACCAGTGCAGCTCCGACAGTCTCTCCTTCAGTACAAGGTACAAAAACGTCTCCAAACAAGCCGATCGGCATGTAATTACGTTTTTTAAGGCACAGCATAAATTGGCTCTGTGCACGCTGCATGCATCTCAGCTTGACGAATCCTTTTTCGTCCTGTCCGAGCTGCAGAAGAACTAAGAATCTCTCTGATCGCTCTGTTCAAAGGTGGCAGAGACAGTTTGACAGCTGAGGGTAGAGCTACTGCACCCAGTGTAACGTCAATGACGCCGTCTTCCTTTCAAGGTATTGAACCATTTTTAGAAGCAGCTTTAAAGTTTGAAGCTTGATTTTTTTGCCGTGCGAAGATGCTTCCCAGGAAGTCCTCAGAGGACTGAACTGTAGGCTTCTAAATGCTGTGTGTTTTATGTCTGTTTGGCCTTTTTCTGTTGTTTCAGTGCAGGAAAGAAAGATTTTTTTGTGATCACAGTAGGATAAAAAAAAAATGGAATATAGTTGAAGGCAGCTGAAAGGAATCTCAGAAACAGCTTTATTTATCCCCAAGGGGCCAATTCATCTGCAGCTATCCCAGTCCGTACATACATAAATACAACAAACAGCCATAAATGAAGTCAACAATTAAGTTAAAGGAAACATATTAAGGACATGGTACAGTAGGAGCGACTAAAAATATGTAAAAATAAATAAATACGATCTGAAGTCAAGCACACGATCTAGTGATTTCAAACTAGTTTTAATGTGAAAATAATGAAAAATAGTGAAAATTAAAGGCAGCACAGTCGTAAAAATATAATGAATCCTGTGCAAAACCTTTAACAAGAATATGAACAATGTGACCCTGAATCATCAGTCAGCCCAGCTACAGATTACATGTGCTTATAGCTTATAAGATTCTGAGCTATTTGGTGTTTCCCGAAAGGCTTGAACTAACAAAGTTAATTTAATGAATGATTAGACATTTTGGGAAATAAGATTGTTTTGAGATTTGGATTATGAAAGTGTGAAAACAGCAATTCAGGGAAGTTAAGAGCTGTGAGCAGTTTCCAGGAAACTTCAGGATGTAACCACCACGAAGTGGGAAAAATGTGTTTTTTCCTTTTGCACGTGTTAAACAAAAGAGATGTTGATTAGTGAGTTTCAAAGGGGCAGGTGTCCAGTCGTTATCTGAAGCTAAGCTAATCAGCTGTTTACTAAAGCTTCATATTTACAGTGGTGTCATCAGATCCCTTACTGATGTAAAAGTACTAACACCACGCTGTGAAATGATCAATCTTCTCATTCAGCTCTCCATCTGAAAGACAATGCACTTTTTAAAAATCTCCCCAATGTCAAACTCTTAATCTAACGCTTTAATTTACAGCTCTGAGTCTGCCTTGTAATTAATGTTTTATTTGCAAAACAATTTTAATATCCTGAGTGTAATTTATTAACTGCAGTCATGTCTTCCTCCCTCAGTCACTGATGTGACATGGAGACACTGAGAGAAAGCAACACATACAACTTATTAAACATATTAAAGCAAGATCATTTAAAATGATGCCTTAAAACTTTACACATATAGTAAATGAGATGTTGAGTTTGAGGTCATTGTATGTCCTGATGATGTGACTTGGCACTTTCAATAGTTTGCATACTAATGATGCTGTGTTATCCTTGCAGGGGAGCATGGGAATGTAGATACTGACAAGGGTAATGGTGAGTTATTACTCGCCTGCACTATGAAGATGTTTGCATGAATTATTATTTATGATTTGCCTTCAATTTTGCATTTGTCTTTCAGGACATGTGCCCGTTATAATCAGTGTGACATGTGTTTCATTAGGTAATGTGCAATTTTCTCTTTGGAAGTCACACTTTTACTAAATTATACAGTTGCAATATTCAAATAAAATAATGTTTTTGCTTGTTATTCTATTTCCAGCTGGGTCTATACTGGCAATCTTTTCACACAAGTATCTTCTGAAGAGAAAAGGGTGAGTTTCAGTGAACTTTTTACTCTTGCATGCCTCATACTTGATTACGCTTCTTATCCTCTTTGCACTTTCTGCTCTTTTTATCTTTGAAAGTGTCAATTGCACAGCAGCCTACAGGTCAATATTGGCACATATTTCTGTGAGCAAATATACAGCATGCAGTGCAGTTTTATGCAGTAACGTGTAAACTCTGCAGCAGGTTCAGGTTCTTTCCTGCTTTTTTTGAGGAAATCTAGATGTCTGTGTTTCCGGACCTGTGCTGGGGGATGAGGGAAGTCAACAGGAAATCCTTTCATAAAACCGACTGTTACATAGAAATCAGCATCAGAGAGAAAATTCCCCTCGGGCTGAAATAATTCAGGATGTGTTTCATATCAGGTTTAATAAAGTGTACAGGAAACAGGCTGACATAGTTTGTGACAATATTGGCAAACATTCATGTGTTCTGACTTGGACAAAAACAAATATCCAGAGATAAAAGTACTTTGACTTTCCTGCAAAACAACAACCTGATATTTATCTGGTGAAGTTTAGTCATAATCCAGATAAATCAAACAGCTCAGACTCTCCTTAACATGATGATCTCATAGGATCATATGCATGCTTCACATGTTGCATTAAGCTCACTTTAAAGACATACTATGCAGGAATTTGTTGCTGACTGTTTGTAAACACTCTTATTTTGGAACAAGCTTTGGCATTTCCTCTCACTATATTTGCTTTTTTTTTGGCACTGTGTCCGATATTTTAATAGCTTCAAACACAGAATGAAAAGATAAATACAGGCAGTGGCAGACACACTTCTAGTGGGTCATAAGTGATGATTGAAAGGCTTTTTGTTTTTAATCCTGCATAGTTTACCTTTAAAGCCTATTAAAAGAATCGATATATTAAAAAATTAAATCATTATTCTTTTAAATTGCAGTGACTAACACTAACATTTCGGAATACTAATTAAGTTTTCAATCAAACGTAAACTAATACAACTTTAACATAAAAATAACAACAATTCTGACAAACTCCTTATTTGATGACACCATAGCTCATATGACACCAGAGAAGACCTGAAGCCGGAGTTATTACAGTTCCAAAATCTTTAGATTGGCTGCCTGAATAAAGGTACATGTCAAAACATCCAAAATATCTATAAATAATATTTAAGAAATGTTTACCTGTTACGTAACTTCTCAGATTAAAAGCTAACAGCCAGTTTTTGAGTTGGAACATGATTTAAATGTTACAAATGAAGCCAAAAAAAAGCATGAATGAAGTTTTGTTTCCGCCTTGTGAATGAAACTCAAACTAAACAGTTTTTTTCTTCATTTTTGTCGACACCAGCTCTGGGAATGGAACCGTGCCTATCTATTAAAAAGCATCTGCGACCCACGAGGGACGTGCCAAAAACTGTAGCAGTGCCTCTCTGTTTCCAAGGGGAAGAGACACGGCTCACTTTAATGTTATTGCACTTCAATTGGCAGATAATCAAATCTGTAAAAGTTTCATAATTTAAACCAGCATCCACTGAAAAAAGCACTTTTTTTTATGTTTTTTACTGCCACATTATTTTAACAATTATACATATTTAATTCCACTATAGTATTGCTATTTTATATGTTATTTATGTTATAAACTGGAATAAACTCTTTAACATAGCCTCCGTGTGTCATGAAGTATTGTAAAGAAAATATTTTTTTATTTTTACATTAGTTTATGAGTTAATAATGTGCTGTTTTGTTAGAACAGACCCATGAAAAGGTGATTCAAGACGCACACAATGTGGTTAATTCAGTTGGCAGACTGAAGCGCCGGCTGATAAAGATACAATCAGCTGCATTCTTCGCCCCCCTGACTTTCTTCATTCATTTCATTGTCTATTGTTCTGCAGCTCTTTTTCATAAGCTGGACAAAATAATGGGAAAGGAACCCAATCGAGCACCTACCACGTTACTGTGACTCCCATATTATTTGTGAGGGGAAGTTTTCAGGAGAAGAGATTAAAATGACCTTGGATGTTTAGCTGAACGGCTGATTGGGCCAATGGAGCAGAAAACCTGTTAACCATTTATTAAATAGGTGGAGAAGGCTGATTTTGTAAATGCAGCCACTGTTGTTAATTGCTTTTCTCTACAAAAAAACAGACCATACAAATAACAAAACTGAAAAAAAGACAAAAACAAACAGTTGTGCAAGGCAGTATATGCATACAAGAGCAATGTATACGTAAAACAATGAAGAAATTAGAATAAAATTAACAAAATAAATGAAATAAAAAAACAAAAAACAATAATAATAAAATAAAATTATATACATTTATGTATGTATGTATGTATCTCAGTCCGGAATATCAACAAAATTATCAAAAAACTAAATAATAAAATAATAAAATACAATTACATATATATATATATATAATTGTACCAACTGAACAAAAGGGCCCCAAAGTTTCCCACATTAGTTTGAGGACCCTTATTTCAAACTATAGGTGCCTTAACCTGAAAGAGGAAGTCAGTTTGCATTCCAACATTTTATTTCATTGGGTAAAAGCTTTTATATTAAAGAAATAACCCTTGAAGAACATGTTGAAGCATTGTTCACTTACAAAGGAGCAATTTTCACAAAGTAGCAGTTTTTGTTTGCCTTAAAGGAGAAACTCGACGGCTGCATTCACAGCCGTGGCAGCAGAGAAGGACGGAGCTATTATCCTGGCAGGGGTGTGGACCAGCACAGAGAAAAGCCCCATAATGAAATGTGGTTACACTGTTTCATTGTGCCCTGGTCTGTTGTGGTGCCAGAGGGCTTCCAGTCCGACTCTCTGGGATCAAAAGAGGGAATTTCTTGTGTCTACTTCAAAAGAACTAAATCATTTTTACAGTTTACTTCAGTGTGTATCATTGAGCTTTAGCTGGATTGAAGTGATGGATCTGTAGGTCCCCTGGAAAAGAAAAGCACGGCCATCAACAGGATATGCACTCATCATCGTATTATTCGTCTTAGTTATGTGGACAGACAGTGTATTATCAGAGAGGAGGAGTTTTTCTCACAGTGCTGGTCTTTGTAGAAGTCACCAACCATCCTCCAAACCCAGACTCCTTAAAAAGGAAAAAAGAATTCATGGTGCTCACAGTTCTTATGCTCGTCTGTGGACTTTAAACAATTCTTTTGATATAAAAGAGTCTGATGGTGTTCATTATTTTTCTACATGTCAACAAAGCCAACGAAAAGACCAAAAACAAACATAAACTTCTCCTACTAGTAAGTACTTTATGTGAAGCCATTATAGCCTGAAAACTACTATAACACATCACTTAGCTACACTTTTTGTTGTTGTTTACTGAAATACACAGTCTTGATACTGTGAATACTCAATATTGTGACAAATCCACTCGTTTCCCACAGATATCCAGTTTGCTCCAGTTTGACTTAACATTCTCTAAAAATCACAGTGTCCAGCTTTGTCTTTTTTAAACATGAAATCCCATAGTTGTTTGCTGTTTTTGAGGCTTTAGGTCAGGGAATGAACGGGCTTGAGGCTCAGAGAGCAAGAGAGACTTTCCTTAAACATGAATCATATGCATGCTTCACATATTGCATTAAGCCATCATTAAAGGGATACTAAGCAGAAATTTGTTGCTTACTGTTACCACCCATAACAACTCATTTGAGTGCTTGTCAAAAAGTGGCTTGCGGTACAGAAAAATAGCTCCCACGTCATTATACATACAGGTACATTTGTGGTTGTAAAAAAGGCTGCACATTCTTGGAATTTATGCTACAAATCCACTGTCCTGGGTTTAGGGCAAAAAACGTCCTTATAAAATACAGTTTAAACAGTAAACAAATGTACATAAATGCTGGAATTGAAGTAGTTATGAGGGTGATGTGACTACCGTAAGTTACATTAAAAAATCTGATTCACAAACCGTGAGCTACGGGAGTTAAAAAAAAAAGTTTACTTTTGTTTTCACGCGGGACACAAACCCTGTTCTCTGGGTGAAAGTCCACCGTTTGTTCGACCCATGTGGCATCCCAAATTTAAATTCCACATCGCCGTCAATCACTACTACTACATCATCAAGATGGTGGTGGAGGACAGTTTAAAACGTAAATACGAGTCGTATTTTGCTGCCTGTACAAACCCCTATGTTCATGTTTCAAGGGAAGCCAGTCTGGTTTGTTAACACTGCATTCAAACTTGGCTTTTGCTCAACAAAAGTGATAGCAAATCCCAGATTCACTCTCATTTAGGAACAAGCTTTGTCCACTTACCTTTTCTTCTCATAATATTTCAGGGTTTTTTCTTTCCATCGGTCTATGCCCAAAGGCTGAAGCAAAGAAAAGTCCTGAAAAGAGAAAATACAGGCAGAGAAACCAGCCTATGTATTGTTTTATTTTTTCTTGAAAACCTGCGTAGTATACCACAAAATCTTATATTAAATATAATATTTTAAAAGTTTGACTCTGATTTAAATAACAGTGTCCAACTTTGTCTTTATTGAACACAAAATCCTAGACTTGTTACTTATTGAGTCTTGAGGCTCAGACCTACAGACAGTGTTGGCCGACTCATCTGACATGCCGCCCTCAGGCCACAGCACCATCACTGCCAACGACGTAACACATGAAAAACCAGGTGAACAGTACACATGGGTACGTACGTGCAGTGGCTGCTGAGGTTTAAGCATGTGAAACTAATTTCTAAGTACTTAGTCACCGTACAGTCAACACAGGGCTTCCCCCTTTTACACACAGCAGGCTCAGGCCCAGTGATCCAGCTTAGCAACCACAGTGATGTCGAACAGGTAAATAACAATGCGTAATCCGGTTAGTGCACTCTTTTTAAATAATAGCGTCATAACCAGCTTTACTGCTCCTGGTTCTGGCCTCACCACAGGAAGTGAAGTAATAAAAAAAATGTTGAGTGACAACAGGAAATTAGCTGGGTGTCCTCCCTGAATCAGCAAGTTTTCCACTCCCTTAAATCAAAATTGATTCCTCCTCCTCTTTCAAAACAAATTTTTCCACGGAAGAAGCAGAACACCACACCCGCCGTGGCTCACGGTGTATCATCACTGTCAGGAAAACATCTTCCAAACATCAGATTATCAGGAACTTGTTTCAAAGTAATCGTCTTCGATAAGGGTTTGACAAGCTTCTTTTATATGATCCTTTTATTCAAAATCACTCAAACTGGAGTTATGAGGCTCTTAGTTGACAGATATCAACCAGCTGCCTTTTTTCCATGTGTTCCCATCCTGTTGGTGAAGGACAGTGATGACATGTCTTCTTCCTCTGTGTGCTGATCCTGGAATTCACTTTGTGGGAAGGTTATCGGAAACATAACGCTTGTATGAGATACAGTAAAGTAGTCAATAAAAACCCCATAATATAGTCGTAAAAACATATTTGAATACAGAGATATTCATATTTAGAAACAACTTCATAAAAAGCATTTATGAGCCATGCATTAGTTTCCATGTTTTAGTGTGTTTGTGTATCTTTTAGGTAGCACATTTATACAGAATTGTTGCCACACTACACAAATAAAATGTTTATAGGAAACAAATGCTTCATGGAGCGTGAAGATAATTAATTCTGACATAAACTGGTTTGAATTACTTGATATTGCTGCAAGAAGCCCAGATGAGGCTGGAGGGGAGCTGGAAGCTTATCATGACAGGAATAAAGAGTAATGCTGCACTCAGGCCAAACTCATTAAAACATTATAACTCCAATGCATGTAAACAACAGCCACAAAAACCTCCATTAGACCATGCTGCATTTGATCCAATGCTTGATGCATCTCCTATTAGACATATCTCTTACTTCTAGTTTAATTATTATTCAGTAAGATAGATAATATGACTACTATTTGTGTCATAAACATTTATCAGCTGAAAATATATTTTTTTAGTCAATTGATTCATAAAAAAGAGCAAATATAAACACTCAGATGTGCTTACAACTACATAAGTGTTTTTCAAACCATATATTGTCAGTATAAATACATATTTTTAGTGGATTTATTGCTCACATTGGATACATTTAAAGTCATTAAAATGTCAAAAATCCATCGTTTTCTCTTTAGGAAGTCTTAAATCAAATGTAATGCATTACAGATGGTCAGTAAAACAGTTCCCATTACATTAACTTTTCAAGATCGTGATCTTTATAGCGTGTCAGGGCACGAGGAGGAGGAAATCTGCCCATCAGCCCAGCACGAGACCGTCCACTTTATCACGCCTCAGGATCCTGATCAAACATAGCCAGAGCAGGAAGTGATGCGATGAGGTGATACACGTTGTAAACAAGAAGAGAATTAGACCTCACGCACATTTAGAGTAACACGTGTTCCTGTGGTATTACAGGATAAACCTGGTAGCCTCGCCTTTGTTTACGCTTTATGTATCTTTGTGAATCACTCACAGTGAGGTCAGTGTGGTGACAGCGGTTATGGTGCAACCCACTTTGCTGTGGGGGGAAAAAATTAGAATAAAGACTGAGCTTTAAAATCCTCTTTAAAGTTGTTCTCATAAGAGGGGCGGATGGAGATCTTTAAACTTTAGACAAACAAGACATAAATGCTTCCCAGTGAGGCCTCAGCATTAGACCAGAAACAGATGTTAGGGAGAGTACCCTGCCATCAGCGTGGCAGTGATCTCAGAGTAAATGTTTACATGCTTTTAATAGAGCCGCTCTTAATGTAAGCACCTTCAACAATATGGATTATTACTTTTACTTGAGCAGCCGGCTTCCACTTTTACTTTTTGACTTCAGTGAAAGTGAACACAAGTCCATGAAGATCACCTTTATGTCACACAACTTATACTGACTCCTATGATGTAAACATATATCTTTGAAAGACTGCTTTGTAAAATGTTGCTGTTCAGCTGTGAAGGGCTTGTTCTTCTTTTAAAGGACCCAATTTAAAACTCAAATGTAGAACTTTTGTCTCCCCCTTCTGGCAACGAGGTGAATTACACAAAGACTGTCAACATGCTTTTGGCCAACCTCCCAGTGTAACACAAGAAGGGCAAAATGAGGAGTAATAAAACACATTGGTTCTGTCAGGACGAATTAACCCTCCAACATCGCAGCTCCTGTTAAACTGCGCATGTGTTGTACCCCAAGAATATGACGTCATGTGTCTTCTCTTTTTTCCTCCCACTGACAAGCAAAGCAAATGCAGAAGTGTCTTAAACCTGCATTATTTCTAATGGCCAGCAGGGGGCGACTCCATCGCTGCATAATGAAGTTCTATTGTATTGAAGTCTCCAAGATAATGATCGTACTTCTCACTTCATTTATTACCTCTTTAAAGATTTTCCTAATGAGTTCATGGCTTTAATCATAAGTCTTCTTCCATAAAGCATGTTTATTTTGTACATGTTGTTCCTATATAGAGTAAAATAGACGGTAAGGCAGCATTATGTCAGGGCTGTGTGATTTACATGCTGTGCTTTTGTCCTTCAGTTCATCACAGTAAATCGTAAAGTTCTGGTCACTTAAAAAATATAGTGGCCAGGTGTCACACTTTATGTTGGCCCACAAAGCCTTTTTATTCCTTGTCCCATGTCTTATATATTGAGGCTTTAACCTTGTCTCTGAGTGGGTCACTCTGTTCGGATTGAATATAAACAACCTCTGCTGTCAGACAAAACAGGATGATATGCTATCCGACTAGTTTAAGTCAACTTAAATCTTAACAGCAGTAACATCTTTCTAAAATTTGCTACCAGAAGCCACTGGTCATACCGGAACAGTAGCAGCTGTTTCTGAAGAACTGAGGACTGACAAACACATCTACTCCACTCTTCTTCATAGTCATTAGTAGTTTTAATGCTTATGAATTCAACTTTTCATTTGCTTTGTTTTAACTACAGAGTAAACATGATGTTTCTTCTTCTGAAAGTCGTGCAGTGTAGCTTTAAATCTTCACTCTTCATGTCTACGATGACCAATCCATCATTTAAATTGTCAGCCCTCCTCCTCCCACATCTGCTGAAGTCAAAGGAAAATTATGAATGCAACTTTACGCAACCAGGGATACCAGTCACAGTCACCACATCACAGTGAAGCAGACAGGGCAAGTCAAAGCAGAACTGGGTGGATTTATGAATTGATTAAGCTGCTGCTGATGTAATGTTAAACAGGACACTCCTTATGACTCATACTTGGTCCAAAGTGAAAGGACATTGACTACAAAAATGATGTGTTCTTGTTTACTGTTGTTATAGCAACACACTGCTAAGAATATATCCTTACCCGTCCGCCAGGTTGGCTTCTTTCAGACGCCACAGATAAAAATAAGGTCACGCTGGGGGTGGAGATTTCTGCCCCTCTCAAGGCTGGCCATTTAGTATTTTAAGACTTTTCATTTTAGCTCTGACTTAGCTCCAAAACACTGTTTGAGAAGGTCAGGAAGTAATGTGGCGTGATTAGAGAGCTGTGATGGGCCGCTGCTTAGCAGTAAACCCTGTTTGGGCACAGTTACCCTTCAGTAAAAGAAAATGTCAGATGAGGATTTGTGAAGCTGTACGGAGACGTTAGCTGTTGTTGGTTCAACAGCGTCAATTGATGCTAAAAGTGGATCTGTAATTCATGACAGAAGAGCAGCATGATGCTAAAAATATCACCTTAATATGATTTGGCAGGTACAGTTACAGCTAATTTTATTGGTAATTTACTTAAATGTTCATGTTCAAATGCATACTGGAGACTGTGAGGGATGTTCTTGTTATTTGGCCATCACTGATATAAATGGGGGATAAATAGCTTTTTACTCGGTCCTGCATTCGAAAACTTACTGTAAGTAAAAGTACAAAAATATCAGCATCAAAATGTACTTAAAGTATAGTAATAAGTAAAAGTACTAATTATGCAGAATGGACCCACTCAGATTGTTTAATATATTCTAAATATATTATTGGATTATTGATGCATTTATGTAAGCAGCATTTTAATTTTGTAAGATTGGGCTCATTTTAACTTCTTAATATACTGTTATGAAGATTCATTTAAAAATTGAATTACTTTAAATGTATGTTTTTCATGTTAAATCTCTGAAAAGTAACTAAAGCTAAATGTAGTGGAGTAAAAAGTACAATGTTTGCCATGAAAATGTAGTGGGGTATTATAAAAATACATACAATGGAAATACTCAAGTAAAGTACAAGTACCTTAAAATTGTACTTAAGTACTGTACTTGAGTAAATGTACTTAGTTACATTACACCACTGAGTATAATACGGTAACATTTAACAAACTCCAAAATGACCATACAGTTAAATGAAAACTTTTTGAAAAAGTTTAAACGAAACTGAACATTATAATAGTCCAATAGTAATGGACCACATTATGTTTTACATCAGCCACTTATTGTAGATTCATAATTGCTTTGTCCATCAACCTGCTGCTAACCTTAACAGTGTAGGATAAAGGCAGGCACATATTAAAATATTACATACTATAATTAAATTTAAAGCGAAGAAACTGAAAATAATTGCCTCTGTGGCCTGGGGTCGCAGAAGAGACAGGTTATAATTAAAAAAAGGTTTAATGACAACCTGCAGCAGGAGCTGTTAAACTTCTGTGTCTCTAAAAATCAGGCAGACGTGACATTAATCTCACAAATAACAAACACGGGAGGACATAATCAGGTTCAAGCAAAAATACCTTCATTTAATGAAACACTGTACACATTGAGTGAAAACAGTTTTGCTTATTCATGCAAGTTCAGTATGGAGCATATGTTGATTTAATGCAAAATGAGCTTTTTTTTTTAAAATTAAAAAATGAGAAAAAACTTCACTGGGCGGACACACAACCCCTTAATCTGATATTCCCTCTGTTTATCAAGTGTTCCTGGAGGAAAAGTACAGTTTTATTGTATTTCTGTAGCTGGAAGTAATGACAGCATGATTATAAAATAAAATGTAAGTTTAAAAAAGCGCAAACAGAAGAACAACAAGGAAGCTAAACAGGTCTTGTTCCAGGTCGGGGGTTTCAGTACTGTACAAGCCTTCACTGCTCCTGTGATGATATGACTGCAGCTCCATGCTGCCATCTGCTGGCACTTTAAGGAAACGCATCATGCAAAAGCTGTGACGATAGTCCCTCCACATTGTAACCGATTTCAAATGGTGCTAGACATGATGGAAACTCTGAACACCAGACGAAAACGGTCAGCCTTGGTAAGAGGGAGATAGGACTGAAGACCGATCCAGAGAACCAACGACATGATTATACAAAGTGATTCATTTGAATGAATCTTTGACATAAAGTAAAAAAAAAATCTCACTTATGTTGGGTTTTATAAAGAAGAAAATTATAAACATTTAGCAAGTTCTTGTCTGCCCCGTTCAGATTATTATTCCATTTCATAATCCTTTGAAAAACAACTAAGAATGGGGAAGAAAAAGAAAATCATTGCTAATTTTGTGTCTTTTTTGGTAGTTTTGTAATCATTTTTTTTATTCTCACGACTTTCTTTTGTTGTTTCTCCATCTCAGTAGTGAAGTTGTAACCGAAGTCTGTTCCCGCTCAAGAACACCGATTTCAAATGGTGCTAGACAGGATTTTATACTCTAAGACACCATCTGAAACCAGTTCCCTGGGGAGGACGCCTTTAAGAAAAACCACACTTGGAAGCCTTGTCCACTTCTGTAATTAGAAGGAAAAGAAAGCATTAGTCATCACTTCTGAGCACATTTTTAATGACTGATTTGCATTATGTTGGTTTAACACAAACATGAGACTCAGTATCAGATTATAACAATGAAATTAATCAGCATGTTGAACACATTTTACTAACTAAATTACTCTCATGGCATCAACAACTTTGGCTCCTCTTATTATAGAGTAAACAGTGGAACATCCATGTGTGAAGGAATATTATTACATTTATGCTAATTATTTTTCCATTGGAGAGACGCTCTGTTTGCAGTGCCAGACTGTTTAATAGCCTCACTGTTTTTGGGATATGTTTATAGGATAGTTTCCTTATAGATCCATATTTCACTGACATATTTTCACAGTATAGTGGTAGCATGTTAGCCCGGACAACTGGACAAAGAGAGCGACGAAGACAGTTTGTTGAAAAACCTTTTTGATTTTGTTCGAGCTGCATTTACAGAGTTAATAACATTTCAGGTCTTTAGGGCATCAATTTGTTCCTCTCAGCTAGTTGGCATGGTGTTGAAATTGAATAAAGAATGTTTGATAACCATCATTTACACTTTTAATGGGAAACAGAACATCTTCCTGTTTTGTACGGGAATATATTTGCACAAACTCCATTTACTGGCTTCAAACATCGCATATTTTTGTAGATGTTTTGAGAAATTTGACAAATCAAAGACCCATATGTGAGTTGATCACATTATGTTTTAAAACCTGAAGTTACTTGTTCTTCCCAGACAGACAGAAGTAGCCCAAGGAACTCAGGAGGATGCAGACGCTTTGCTGGCACGGGGACCAACAGGAAGAAGAAGCCCTGAGTCATGGCCAGCTCCCTTAAGAGTGACACAGCAGCTAAACTCCTTGCTTTAGAAGTGCATCAGATAATCAAGATGTCAGTGTAAGAAAGGGCATGGCAGCACACCGGCACCAGAGATGAACCCCAACAAAAACTGTCTATGAATCATACTGTGGAAAAATAGATCTCCGCAGCTCCCCGTAGACTTCTTTGTAAGGCACAATAGGATCCTGTGTCCTCTCCTGGGTCTGCCTCCGGCATCCAGTCCTGCTCCTGATCCAAGTGGGGTTGACTGTGGTGCAAGATGGACAGCCCAGGTCCTGCAGTAGGTGAGATTCATTAGTATGTCCACTGCTATGAGGCATGCAGAATAGCCTGTAGAGAGCTCGTTTAAAACTTTCTCCGTCACTATTCTAATTTTCAGTTTAAATGACAGCGCAACACCAAGACAATTAATGCAGAAACTCACTGGATTCTATTTGCAGGTCTGGCATTAAAACACGGCCGTTATCAGCCTTGTCAGTGTCTCAGACGCTGTTGTCCTGTTGATGGGAAGAAGTGACGTAGCAACTAATCCAGAACCTTCAAGTGTCTTTCGGGGACAATTTCCCTGTCTGTCTCTCCCTAATCCTCTTCACTGCTACTTTAGTGTTTTGGCCTCTCAAACAACAGCAGTTGTACTGATTGCTTGTACTTTTCCGAACTGATAATCAAAGGCAGATATATACGCTGGCCGTCATTTTAACAGCGTGATCTTTGACCCCAACAAAAGATGAAAACATCCTCGATTTCGACAAGCGCTTCCAGTATTTACAGGAACACTACTGTCAGCCTGGAGAATAACTCAGGCAGACAGTGTAGTATGAAGGCCACAACATTGCTTTCATCCGTCTTCGGCTTGTTTTTGCTTTTCAGACTCCTCCCATCTAGCCCTGCTATTTGTGAACTCTGTATCTAGCGCTCTGTTTCTCTCTTGTTGTCCTTACTACGAGCTCTTTTCTCCGACTACGGTGTCTGCTGAGGCTGCTTTCTGCATCGAAGCGTTTTTCTCTACCAAGTCACCTGACCGTCTACTGCTTGTTAAAGGCACATTGGCCCCTTTTTAAACAAAAACAAAAAAAGGAATTAAGCAGCTTTTGGTTTCATTTAGAGCCGTGCACTGTTAGGAAGACGATGCTACAAAGAAGGTAAACAAAAAGACATCAGAGATAACCTCATTAAGAGTTGCTGATTTAGGAGGCTGCGCATCAGGGAGCACAGACTGTTAGAGGCCACACTGTGTCACAGGGAGCCACTGGGCCGGGTCACATTAGAGTATGTGACGTAAAGTGAACACTGGCTGCCTGTATATGTGTGTGACAGTGTGGGTGCGTAACAGTGTGGGGGGCGGGGTTGTGTGCATGTGTAAACAGGGTAGGTGGTTAATCCTCTTAAAGATTAGAGGTCCTAATTTATCAGGAGTGAGTGGAGCAAACTCATTGAGGTTATATGTTTTTAAAGCACCCATCAACATTTGCGCAAATTACTGAATATCCGGGTTGAAAATTCTTAGAATATTATCAGTGCTAAAAAAACAGCTGATTTAATGTTTTTTTAGTGGTCATTTCGATGTCAATATTAAACTTGATCAAAGCTAAAGATTTCACAACTTTATTTCCTGCTGATTTTGCCTGCACAGACAATGTCCTACCAATTGTTTTTGGATCAGGCAGTATCTTGGCGATCTGCTCCTACGTTGCATCATCTTCTCTTCAGAGCAACAAATTGCACAATGTTCCGAGATGCGAGAGCCTTAACACGTTCAGATTAGCCTGACACTCTGTTTGTTCTATCTACTACACACACCATGGGTGGAAATAGATGGGAAGGCCGCAGATGGAAGAGTTGATTTACACTTTGTCACCCTCTTCTGGCTCCCACTCTGCCTGTTGGGAAATATCAGATGTCTGGCTGAGAACACGAGTGGCTTTATGAGTTAAATAACTGGAGATAAAAGTGTACATAAAGATTTAAAATGTTCCCTGCTTCAAGCTTATCGGGTTACCATTTCTCCTATGTAATGTGTATCTTAAAGAAATATTTACAGAACTTAATATGTACCTCTGCACGGAGAAAATAAAGGCCATTAATAACGGCAGTAAGGAGAGTTACCCTCTGGGTTTTAGTGCATTAACTTATAGTAGTTTTCCCCCTTTTGCAGCACGTTCGGTGTCTAGCTGCTAATGATACCTGCAAATAGATGCTGCCTCACACTTGTCTATTAATACATCATCATCTAGCGAGGCCGGCAGTGCTCCGAGTTTAATTTTAGCACTGTCATCTTTTGGCTCCGTGCCACCTCATATTCTTTAATCTGTGAGTGGGAGGGACTTGTTTTAAAAGGCAGTGGGTCGCGCAACATTTTCTCTGAAGTTTAATGTGGGCTACAGGTGGTGCTGCCCCCCCCCCACCTCCTGCTGTCAAACACATCCGTCAGGAGACTCACACTGCCTCTCCTCGGGAGTCTTTAAAAAAAAGTGCTTGTTTGTTTGCTGCATCTAGGTTTTGGCCCCGGCAGCATCTGCTGAATTGCTTTTGCTTCAGCTGAAAAAGCAGGGATTGTTTTTATTGTGAATTTTCCTCCAAGAACCCTGAATACAACTAGGTTGAGCGGATCGCATTTAGCACCACTTGTACCGGGCTCTACTTGTTTGTTTGACTTGAGAGGCAGCGCCCTCCCCGAAAGAATGGCAAAATAACTATTGAGGTCACGTTTTCTTGTCTGTGAAAGTGGGTCGCTTGTTCTGCTGGTCAGCCTCTAACGGCATGGTAAACATCACGACTTGCACAGGACAATATATTCAGATAAACATCTCCATAACATGCGGTATATTTTTTATATTTTCAGAGTAATGCAAATAAGCAGAAGGGATGTGGTTTCTGCTGCGAGGCCACACATGACACTCTTGTTGATTAGCTTGTACTTCCTCCCATGACCTTTACCTGTTTCAAAACCAGCGAGTGACATTCCCTCGGGAGTCAAGTTTCTATTCACTACACATAATTAAAGTTCTAAAGCTCCCCCTCCCTTTCTCCCTCTCTTTGCATTTCCTTGCCAGTGGTTTAGTAACTCATGAGGTCTACCGCTGATTCACCCATTGACCGAACAAATCCACTTGGCAGGGAAGGAGTTTGCTCCTCCTGTGTGACTCATTTTCACCTCAGAAGCTCAGAGAGGTGAGGAAGCACTTTATCTCTCGGCCCTCTGGTAGGTAAGCTGCGGGAGGCTTTTCCTTCTCTCGGGTCATTAGGAAGGTACGAGGAGCTGGTGTCAAAAGCAACGTCACGTCATCAGGCGTGTCAGCGTCCCATTGTGCTTTGGCAGGTGTGCATTACAAGAACTGGAAAAGGGAGACAGCCTGCTAAATAGTTGTCTCACAGCTTTAAGTGACTTCAAGTTACATAATCAGGTTATATTTGTCAATGTCAATACTACAGAATAGGGCAAAAAAAGTCCCGGAGATTAAAAAGAAAAAGGAAAAAGAAGAAGTCAAATATTCATGCTGGAGATGAGGAATACCTGTATGTCAACATCCCTTCCCAGCAGATGATACAGGAATCCTTACGCAATAGCACCCCCTATGTTTGGGAAACAGAGCTTGTTTTCATTATATCAAGTGCGCACTAAAAAGCCAGATTACTATTAAAGACCTCCTGGGATCTCTATGACGCAGCAAATATTGTTTGACTTAAAACAAGCTGCGTCACCATTGTGTTCCTCACTTGGAGCGCAAGTTTTTATTTCCTCCTAAATTACGCAAACAACAGAACAACCCTCCGTCAATGCGTGACCATGTTTGGAAAGTATCTTTCTCCGGCTTTCTATTAAAAAGTGCCAGTTATTTATGAAAACATCACAAAGAGAGACAGATTATGAGGCCATGAGGTGTTAAATGATCGTGCCAATGTGAACTGCGTAACATCGTCCTCTCCCACAACAGGATTACGCACTATCCATCTCTTGCGCAGCATCCTATTCCGAGCTCTTCCTTCACACGCCATCCCCGCCGATTTCCACGTTTTGTTTACATCTTCAATTTTACCATGAATATGAAGTTTCAGAGCGGCCACAACTCCGCTGTCATGCCGTCGCAGCATGCTCCACCATCGCAGCGGAAATTCCCACTGGATTTCATGTGGCTTGTCGCTCCCTCTCGCTGACGCAGTTTAATTTACCTGTTGTCATGTCGATGATGAAACACTCGTGGTTTTAAAAGTGTTTTATAACCTCTTTCACCAACACGTCCCCGCGTCCTGGTTGCCTGCAAATACAGGACTTTTATTTCCTTTCTTTCATTATTCTTTAGACTTTTACGACAGCGCCTCTGGGCTTTTATTATTACCTATTCAGTCAGCACTCGAGTAGTTATGAATTACACAGTGGTATTCTCTACGCAACATACGCAGCATTATGTCGCTCTCGTCCTATAATAACATAAATAACTTACGTGTTTATCCCAAGCATGTTTCCCTTCCGTGCCGAAGCAGGCTCATCCGTTTCCCGGCCGGCGCCGCTCAGACCCGGTCAGTCCTCCGGGTTCCCGTTTCAGCCTTATTGTCGCTATTATCAATCTCGGAGCGCACGTTTATCACTGTGTATCCCCCTAACGATTTTCCATAGCGCAACACGGGAACCCCGCCCCTGACACTCCCCTGACCGCTGGTTGGCTGGACAGTCTTTCCTCATCGCCAAAATCACATGTGGCTGACGCATGTTTACAAACATCGGTGAAATCACATGGTAATGGGCGACGTTTTACCGTAAACTACCTCCTTTTGACGTAGCTACCAGATGTCGTGCCGAGAGCATATTGTTCCTTTTTCAATAATATTTTTTTAAATTTTTAATAAAAGGACAGGAAGTGCATGCCACAGCCTATCTACAGCCATATAGGATACGTAAGGGTTATTCATTTAATAATAAAGTAATAGTAATAATGACTAATAATAATAATAATAAAAAAAAAAATCTGGTACAGAAAAGGTATTCATTTTATCTATTTTCCCTTTTTTTGTGTGTGAAAAACTGGATACTTTCACTTTACAAATTCTTCAAATAAGAAATCCTTCAAGTCGTACATAGAAAAAAAATGAACTGCGCAGTCTATGTGCCACAATGATTTGCTTTTTTTTAAATAGGTCAAAGGCCAAAAAGGTTTGAAACAATCGCCCAATGCTACAGATGTGAAGTATCATCATATATAGTCTACTTCGGACCTCCTGCTATTGTATTGTTGATTTTTAGACGTCATAGTATCCACAAAATATTGTAAAATATGAATTTCCATGGGCCTTTTTGTCTTGTATCTTCATTATTTTTCTTTTTAAAAATGTTTTGTAGCCGAATTCATAGATCATCATCAGCAGTGTGTGAGGTGACTAGACAAAAAAATATATCCCCTAAGTTGTAATGTCGTCTTTGTTGCAACAGATGGCAGTCTAACACTCATAAATGGTTTGGAAGGATAAGCGCCTTAATGTTTTTCTATTTTGACCTTTTGCATCATAAAACTTACAACTGAGTAGAATGTAATAAAAATAGTGTCTGACTTGACATTATAGATAGACCTTCAGTAGACTACATATTTTATGTGGGTTATTGCTTACTCAATGTTGAATTGACATTTACTTCAAAATCTTTAAATCTATTTTAAAACACCTTTTAAAATGAGCTTTTACTTAATTAATTTCTTGCCGTGTATCTGTAATTCTCGATTATATTATTTTAATCTCTATTTATGATTTTTTAAAATTATTTAATTATATTTAATTTTATGTTATAGCCTACTGTATGCTCTTTGTATGATGCCATTTTATTTTATTCTGTTTATGCTGGAGAGCACTCTGTTACTATGTTTTGAAAGGAGCAATACCATTATTAGTATTATTTTACTAATATTGTTATTGTTGTATTTTTCTTTTTATTTATTTAAATTATGTCACATACGACTACGGGCTGGAAAAGGACCAGCTGCTTTTAGATGGAGGAGATGACGTTTTGTTAACTAATTTTCTGACTCAATAAATCTCTCAGAGATGCAACTTCTGATCAGAAATACGTCCACAAGACACACGTGATACTGGAGCAATATGTTGCTAGGTTTTCTTTTTTTAGTCTTTATCTAATTATCACTCTTTACGAAGACAAAACAGGCCTGGAAAATAATAAAATAAAATGGTCTTATCTTACCTAACAGTCGTGCCTCACTGCTTCATTGATGTAATCATAGGGTGTAATTTACGGTAGTGACGCGAGTTACCGCTCCACTTTTCTGTCACTTACGGTAAATGGAACGTTACGTCACTCGTGTTTTTGGCGGGATATGACCCAGGAGCCCTATAAATACAAATAGCTCCGTTTACACGGCATTTGTGCTCAAACTGTTACAGCGTGTCTTTCAAGTAAGTACACCTCTGTTTACACTGGTGTGGTGCGTGGTGAAGTATCTCCCCGACACGTTTTTAAAACACAGCTCTCACAGTAGTTTTGATGTTTGGTGCTTCTTTTTAACGCATATACGACTTTTAACAGTTTTCTAAAACAGAAACGTCTCTTGCGACGTAAACACCACGCATACTTTGATGTAAACTTTCCCATATGGACAACATGAGTTCAGGCTTTGTGCAATATTCAACAAAGCCTCTGTGGGACTAATCAGGGAAATGTTTAACAGCAACCTCATAGCTGAAATGACCAAGGACTCCCAGCAGGTGGAGACACAGTATTTACTATTGGGTGTGCAGTGCTGTTAAACATGGATCAGGTTTTGCTCTACCTTAGTCAGATTCTCCATGCAGTCAAAGCGCTAATAACTTGTATTTGTATTTGAGATACTTGTACCTTTACCTGTCAGCTTTAGTTAATGGTTTGCAGAGGCAGGTTTATACATTTTGTATTTTTTATAGTTTAACATCCACTCAAATATCACTAGAATATAAAGGGGTTTCCTTAACTGTGCTTGTCTGTAAATAGGGCTGGGCGATATGGCCAAAACACCAATAAAGCTCATCTCAATATGTTATATATCAAGATATCATATGTTTTCTGGTAAGGAAATAAATAAATAGTCAATATGAAGCCACCACATTCTAAAGCCTATTGTTTTGTGTACCCCTGTTTAAATTAAATACTTGACAAAAAAGTATTTCCCTAATTTTATTAAGAACAATTTGTGAAATATATATATATCACGTCTCTCAACTATGCACCAACTAGTACAAGCACAAGACTCATTATGTCTCAAAATAAAAACGCCATAAATATTTAATGTTTATTTATCTATTTGTATTAAGGATTAGAAGATTTATACAACTGAATGTGCCCTTGGAAAGAGTTTTACGGGCAGCAACATTACCCAGAATAAAGATATTTAATTACTTAGGTTAAATAATTCTCCAATAAACATGCATAACATGGGTTACAGTTGAATCAAAATCACATCACAACAATTTAAACCTGTTTCTTAAACATCTACGAACTACTAACAGCTCATTCATGGATTATTGTATTAATAATTTTCCTACTGTTTAGGTTAATAGAGAGTATATTATTAGCATCTTGTATTGCCCCCCCTTTTTACATTAAACTACCTGTATTATTTTCCTGATCAAGTGGCAAATGCTAGCATTATCACGGCACAAGAACAATCTCTATCAAGATATATAAGATATACTCAAGTCTTTAAATAGCAGACAAAGTTGAGTTTGTCTGCACAGTCCCACATTTCCATGCGCTGGCTCTGCAGTGACAGGGCCCCACAGCGGTGTCTTGCAGTGGGGCACTGGGGCAGATCCTCTTGGCTCCAGACTTGGGAACCCAGAATGTTTCTGTTTAACCACAGCCAGTTGTCAGCCAGGTAGCGCAGGCTGATCCACACATGTTCTGTCTGGGCTGTTTTTGATGTGTTCAGGGTACGAAGCAGCACAGAGTCGGAGATCAGGTTGACCAGGTCAGTTTTCTGGCGGCGACAGTGCTCCATCGCCTTCTCCCACGTCTTGTTTTCCTTCACTAAAACCAGATTTACATGAGAACAGTAGAAAAAGTATCCCTTATTACAGTCCCTTTTACGCCAGCCTGATCTGTGTTGTGCCACACATCGTTGGTCTTCACCTCCAGTCTGCTTTGCTGTCCAGTTGAAGGGCAATGCTTCCTCCTCTCCTGACCACCTCCAAGTATCATTTTTATCTTTGTAGAGACCGATCCAGAAATGTTCATTCTTGTTCTGCTTAGATACTAGATCTTGATGTTCATGCAGGTTGCTGACTGAAGACAGATCAGTGTATCTATTTCTGCAGTAGCCTCTGGCGTTTGACCAGGTCATATGCTTTCTGACCTGCTCATTCTGTCCGCGGAGGACCACCTCGAAGAGACACGCAAGAAAAAGAAACAGAGCACTTTTCTTCATGATGAGTTGATGCTGAGGTTGCTGTTTGTGGAATTATCTCCTTCTGTCAAGGGTCTTTACTGCACACAAAGGAGCAGCAAGCAGCCAATCACAGAGCATTCTAGGCTGATACACACAGGTGCACTGATACAAATTGAGAGCATTCAAATGTTCACAAATGAGGGATTATGGGAAGTATCAGTTACCTTGAATTTGTTTGCAAATCCATATCATTTCTAAGCATCTGCCCTACCCATAATCGTTTGAGACGAGATCAAGACATCAGATATTTACGCTAAAATGCTGTATTTTCCTGCAACTCTGGATCATTTTTATTTGTATTCAGAGTTTCTTGAAAGTCTGGAAAAAGCTTCATTTTGTTTCCAAGGATCGGCATATGCTTGAATGCAGCCTTTGTGGTAATATCCACATTACTGATTATTATTCATCAATTGGGTACATTTTCTTTGAAGGCATCAGTTGTCACCCTTAATGCTGCAATATCCTATTGAGGTATTTGGTAAAAAACATATTATGAGTCTGGAAATATTGGCTTTTACTCTTCAAAAGCTGCACAAATCCTGTGTATCGTGCAGTAACTGCATTGTTGTTGTCTTAATAACCATATCTGGTATTGATAAAATGTGACCGATCAGCATGAAATAACTTTAACTGATGTTTAAAAATGATATCATTTCAGTTGAAAAAAAAAATCAGATATGATAAGTTAAAGTTTTTTGATTTGAAGATTGGACGTTTTAGATTGAGTGGCATATGTAACATTGTGTGTGTGTTTTGTTGGGTGTGTGTCCTCCGTTTTCTATATGCAACTCGGGAATCGTCATTATTCCACTGACTTCACTGAAGCTTATTGCTAATGGTATGTTTTGAATACCAGATTTGCATGATGAACATTCAAAGCACAAGCATATATTTTTTAGGCTAATTTGATCTCTGCCTTAGTCAAATTATTGATTTGCATTTCAGTAGAAACTGCGACTGGAAATAGTGCATTATCTAACCTTGTGATCATGGAAGAAAGAGTTTTCTTTTCATGTTGTGTTTAATTCTATTATTCCTTTAAATCACCTTTGATGTTCATATAACATGACTCATTTATATTAAATTTGGAGGGCGACAGTCAAGTGTCTGTTTTAAAAGAGGCTCATTTAATTTGTTATTGCCTTTGGTGGAGATTAAATCAAGAATAGTTTGATACAAATCATTGAATTAGATATTAAAGGATCAAGAGCTTACTGATTTGCATGATTGTTTGAGTACATTGTTTTTAGTGAAGTGAACAGTTTAATGCACGTGTCATTGGTTGTTAAGGATGAAAAATACAGAGTGCTTTACATAAATATATATCTAGATGGAGGACAACAGATGTTTGGGTTAGGGTTGCAAAATGGGAATTTTCAAACTTGTAAACATTTCATGGGAATCAACAGGAATTTATGCGAATAAATGGGAATAAACTGGGAATTTACACAATTGAAAGTTGGCCCTCAACAGGGAACTTAAATAATAGTAGGGTAAAATATATAACCATTTTAACCATAATACAATAATGAAGGGCTGCTGAGGCCACGCCCCCTACATGCACTGCACCCCTCCATCACATGCACGGATGATTTCTAGAACCTGCACACAGTTTTGAGCCCAGAACACTATAAGACTATTGAAGCCACACATTATAAAGTGATGTACGTTTTGATTATATTATGGGGTAAATATATTTGATGTATTGTATTAATGTTTAACTTGCAAACAGCACATGAAAATCTACTCATATAGTAGATAGCTAGCTGATAAATGAGATGCTAAATAAACTATAGCTAGCATCATTTCATTAACCATGTGAGGCTTGTCATGATGCTAGTTGCCTCAAATGTGATGCTGTTTTTTCTGGTTTTGGATTATTCCCCAAATCCCCTATCTTAAATTCCCATGGAAAGTTTCTGAAAATTTTCCACCCCTTTGCAACCCTGATTGATGAACTGTAAGAGGATGTACAGTACAACTGTGTGTGCTATGTATAGCTGCTAGCTCTCTATTATATAGCTTTAAAAAGGTGTTTTTCTTGACCTGCTATGGAAGCTTTTTGATGTATATGTGTCTTTAAATGCACAACAGAAATACGCTGAAACAACCCACAAAGAGATATTGTCAACAATCACAGTTTATGAGTCAGGCACAGGTACTACTAACAGAGAAAGCAGGCTTATTTACACATGCAGTACATTATGAAAGCAGCCAGGTGTTCAAAAGGGAAGCTAAAAAATGTGTACCACTGATGTAAAAAAAACAAACAATGTTTTATATCAACAAGGAGATAAAGGCAGTCCTGGGAATGTCGAACCTGCTTTAAGTTGTGTAGGAAAATTCATGGCAGCGATTTTGTTTACCAGCTCGACAACTTGAATTTTTTGTGTTTTTCCTTTTGCTCTGAATTTAAAAAATGCTGCTGCTCTTCACTATTCCCAAAGACAGACGTTAGAGTAGTAAAAGTTTGCATTTGTAAAAAACAAAAAAAATCTGTACACTAAAGTTATCATGAAAAACACCACGCATCACAAAAATAAAAATGTACTTTGCAACGTCTCCTGATTAAACTTTGACCAAAGGTCAGTAGTTGTCAAGGTTTAGTTGCCCAGAATGCTTATCAGGCAAAAACTACAGCTGACATTTTGCTTGGTAGCATTATTTAATCCCTCAGTAAAACCAAAGAACTTGTTTTCTGCCTGCTATCTATCTATTTTGTACATTGCTAATATGACAACTGGTCTTTGGTCTTTATGACGAATGGGAACACTGGTAACAAGCAAATGTTTGCCAACATGGCAGTTTTAATTATAATTTGCCAATCTGTGAGACAATTTACTCAACTTTCAGTAAATTCAAGATTGATTTGATTAAATTTCATTTACTTCTTTTTTTGCCCATCTCACTCTTTTTAATTCTTAACAAGGTTAAAGAAAAAACAAACATTTCCTGAATCAATAGAGAAAAAAATCATTCAAGCAGTGAGCATCAGTTCATTTTAAAACTGTTATTGCTGTTTATCTCCTTTCAACTGCCTGCTTTCATTGGTTTCATCGCACCACAAATGCAGATTGAAAAAATGGAGCGTTTGCTGCTTTTTGTCTGTAATCAGCAGCATATTTGGCATTTTTGGGGGATTCTACAATGATTGTTACAACTCGATTGAAGTCAGGGCAGCTAACAAGTCGCAGTCAGTGCCCTGCTGAGCCGTCTCAGTCCCAAACACAGCGTATGTAGGCTCCTCTCACACCAGCAAGGCCAGTGATCCCAAACTTTTCACATTACAGGCATTGTCATTATTGTCATCATTGTCATGAGTTCATCATCATCGTTGTTGTTGTCATCATCATCCCGAGAGGTGCAGTAAAAGGACAGGGGAGGTGTGTGTGTATTTGGTGGATTCATGTTGAAGTTGTCTCAGTGTGTTGACAGTCTCTGAGGCAGCAGAGGGGCTTGTGGGTAGTTTGTCCCAGTGGGTGTTGGGTAGGACAGGAGGTCAGGGGTGTCATGATTCACATCTCCGTGTCAGCCACGGGGGTCTGGGTGGCAGAGTGTCCGTTAGTGGTGGGGGCGGGGCTGGTCCCGTTCTCTGGTGGAGACTCGCCGTTGACGGTGGGCTTGTCGAGGGGCTCCTGGGGCAGAGGGGCCACAGACACCAGGGTGTTGGCCTGGTTCTCTTCATCCACCTGGAAAGATTCAGCCTAAGAAAAGCACACAGATAATAGCAAATTCAGCAACAGGTTTCATCTCACTGTTCAAATATGACATGCTAACAGAGTGTGGATGGAAATTGATTTGTTTTTGTGGGCGTTGTTCGAAACCAAACAAATGCATTCTTTGTTAATGAGCTTTATGGGTTTCAGCTGTGCACACTCAGAGGGGTGCAGTAATTGTTTTACTGTTGGGAGGTGAATGATACACATGCTTGTTGTTTTCGCTTTGCTTCTAGCTGTAAATATGAAGCCTTTGTAAGTGACTTTGTTGAAGCTTGGTGAGGCGCTTTGGCTGTCGGCAAGAACCTTGAGGATGACTTTTGATGCCTGTGACACATAATTCAATAAATAAGACACCAAACTAAGGCAATGCAGCAATCTGTTCCAACCAAACCAAACCAAACCATCACATGGGTGTGCCCCCATATGTAAACATTTAACAAGTGATGTCATGAGCTTGAGAGAGAGAGAAAAAACTAAAACCATCTGTAGCCCCCTGGCAGGGGATTGAAGAAGAAAAGAAAGCTCTCAATTCTGCTTTGAGTTAGGGGACACGTGAGTCAAGCATGTCCTCCTCTGAGTGAGGAACTGACCGGAGGATAACCATACGTTTGACCTTAAATCCATATGTACTTTTTTAAATAAACAGTTTACAATTTCCTCAGTGAACTGGATATTATCTTAGCTCAGGTCAGTAAAGGGTGGGGCTCCACTGCCAGCACGTGATGCTTTTCTTTACTCACACTTAAAGCACTAAATGTGGGCGATACAGGGTAAAAAGATAATGTTGTTCCAGGTGGGATTTATTTTAGAGGTAGCAGCGGTCTTCGTCTAACAGCTGACCTTATGCTGGCATTTAAATTAGAAATTAGAAAACTACATGCATTCAATGGCTTTTCTCCTGTTTGCATTTGCACCACCAATAGGAAAGTTGAGGTAATGCAAGCCAGCCAGCAGTTGATGAGTGAAAAACAAATTCTATTTCCCCTTTTGCATACATGCTCAGTAAAGCTCGGGCTACAATGTTGGTCCATTGTCTGTCTTCCTTTTTATTGTTAAGAGCTTTAGCTTGTGTTTTGTGGAGTCTGTTGTTTACACGACTCACAGTTTTTAAAAAAAGGCAGTTGCCGATGCTGCATTGGCTGTGTTTGACCAATCACATATGTTACTCACAGCTCCTTTGGTGCTGGGAGAGTACCTGCTCTGAAATAGGAGCTTAAAAAGTCCCTCAAAACTGCATTCTAAGAACTATGATTGTTCCTCGACCTTGTAGTGCAGACAAAATAAAAAAGGGTTGTTAGAACTATGAAAAGAGTTTTTCGGCTCAGTGGGCAGTGTAACACACCTCCTCTAATCTACTCACCAGTCTGACTCCTTTGGAGTTCTTGCGGTGGGTCTTGAGGTAATAACCAGCTACCAGCAGTGCAGCCAGCAACAGGCCAGCCAGCAGCAGGGAAACCAGGACCAACTTTGAGTTCTTCCCCCAGCGAGGAACAGCCTCCTCCACATCAGTCTGACAAATCGAGAACAAAACAACATAAATTTAGTGTTGATTTTCTGTGTCTCTACCAAGTCAACATTACAGTGCCTCTGGCAAAGCAAACAAATCATCAAACACTCTGTGCAGACTGAATCTGACACACATGGAAATACAGTACAGTGCAGATGTATAAGTGTATGTAATTGTTATACTGGCAGAAGATGATCATTATCCGGTTACGGTTGTTTTATCGATTGGGACTAAAGTTAGTGAAAACAAAGCCTTTGTTTATGGAGATGTACCTACAGAATTGGCAGTATTTCCTCTGGCTTCAAGCCAGTGTCAAAACAAAAAGATCCAAGTGAGCAGACGGCATAATGAAGAGTGAATATTTGTTTAAAATACTGTTAAATTGCTAAAAGGTATATGAGGGGAATGTGGTACGCAGAGACAGAGGGGTGTGACAGGCACACCCATAACCCCAGATTGTTCCCTAGGTAGAAAAAATGTTTTGCAGCTGACAAGAGGATTGTTTGTGGGCTTTTTGTTTGTCACACAAACTGACAGCCTGGCAGCTTGAAGCCTTTGGAAAAGTCTCCACACTCACACAGGCAGTGTTTTTCTTCTCCCCAGTGTATTCCCCCGTCTAGTTTGGTTATGAGTCAACCAGCAAATTTATGGTAGCTGAGTCGAGTGGATGCAACTTTTTACTCTTGGATGAGTATTTTTCAGGCTGTTCATGGTGCTGGCTGGACATGTGAGTACCAGCTTGGTCTACGACCTTAGTCATGCACATAAAAAAAGATATAAACCGTAATGCATTTGAAGGAGAATCACAGTTAGATAACCAGTTATGGCTCTGCAGCTTCCAACTGAACTGAATAATTAATAATGTATATAGAGACATACAATGGTGGAATGTAACTAAGTACACTTACTCAAGTACAATTTCGAGGTACTTGAATATTTCCATTTTATTTAACTTTACACCTCTATTCTACTACATTTTGAGGCAAACATGGTACTTTTTACTCCACTAGATTCAGCTGCCAGCTTTAGTTACTTTCCAGGTCGAGATTTAACATGAAAAACATGATCAATTTAACAATATATTACAGTATTACAATATATTAAGTATTTAAAATGATCCGTACCTAATAATATATATAACTATCTAAGCAGGGCCATTCTGCATAACAAGTACTTTTACTTTTTATACTTTAAGTACATTTTGATGCTGATACTTTTGTACTTTTATTTTAGTAAGTTTTGAATGCAGGACTTTTACTTGTAACGGAGTAATTCTGCAGTTTGGTATTAGTACTTGTACTAAAGTAAGGAATCTGAATACTTTCTCTACCACTGGTGCTATATCACGACTATGACACTATTATGCTATAATATATGTGTGTCGAGTATTTCTTCAATGCATTATACGTGATGCTGTACCTTATCTTTGATGTTGTCATTGTTGAACTTTTCAGCCATGCCTGCAACATCATCTGCAAATTAAGAATTTAGATATGATTATAATTTTCCTGTGGTTGACCATCTCAACACTGAATATGATATAGAATACCAGAAGAAAGTTACTGACCTTCAACATATTTCCCCGATACAATGATTTCGTCAGTGTTGTCCTCTTGGTAGATATCCAGCTTACAGTCTTCACCACACAGCTCCTGCAGAACGCTTTCAATCTTCACCTTGGTGTCTTTCTGCAAGGAGACCAAAGAATATGAGAAACATTTTCATTTCAACATGTGAACGATTTAATTGATCAAAATCCAGATTGCACAATGTGACATTCAACGCTAATCCCAAGTGATTAGCTCCCCACAAAAATCGCCCGTCTTCAATCTCGCCTTAAATCTTCCACTCCACCTTTAATCCCTTCATCCTGTGTTTCTTCATCTTTCTTTGTCTTTAATCCAATAAGGGCTATCACAAACCTGTGCGCAGCCTTTTCCCCTGATGTAATCTGAACCAAACATCAGAATCTGCCACATTGTCGGAGCCCTTGATCCCAGTTCTGCAGTGCACAGATGTCTAGATGCGCCGCTATGGGCAGGACACAGTGACCTCTAACTGGAAATCTTTGCCTTAAGAAGCTCTTTATTTGATCTCTGTGTAACCAAAGCTCAGAAACAGCTGTATTTCTTTGGGAAACTTAAGAAGTAAATATTCCCCAGCTAAGTTCTTGTTAACTTTAACAGAGGAGCAATAGAAGCATCCTGACTGGAAACTTTACAAAAAGGCATGTGGACATGAGGGCTCCACAGAGGGTAGTTAAAGAATACCCAGAATAACATGTTGTCTGACCCTCCATGTTAGCAGATGGGACAAGATGGGTCCTTTTAGGTAGTTCTTATCATGCCGTTGTTTGTTCAAGTGTTATTTTTTCTGATAAGTTTGGTTTGAGTTAGTTATTTGATGCTATAATACGGAGGTGTAAAATCATGATTGACAGCTATGATTGACTCGTGGTTGGTCGGGGGTGTGTGTGAGTGGGACTCAGCTCTGAGATGGCAGTTTAGAGATTTTTTCTTCATCTTTTTATGATGGGAGGAAGTTGAGCCACGTCATCAAACTTTATATAAAGTTTAAGATTCAAACGAAACTACTTGATTATGTAAAGGCAACAAAACTACTTGGTCTAGTTTCTGTAAAATAAAAATAAGTTGAAATGAGTACAACTGTTAGGTTAATAAAGTTGAGTACACAAATTAACTATTCAATGTAAATAAGTCAACAGTGGCTTCTGGTTTCACACGAACGATAGTCTCTTGGGTAAGAGTGATGCGTCCTTTATCGCTCTTTATACCTGACTTCTGGAGCACTTGCTATTAACAGCTAATATTTGCAAATAAGGTAATATTGGAGATAGTTCAAAGCAGGTGTGTTTCACTGCCAAAATATATGGGACACGGGCGTGGCGTGACATTTCAGTAGAGTTGTTCCGATTGCGATACCAGTATCGGAAATTGCTCCGATACTGCCGGTATCTGTGACTATTGGAGCCCAGGCACCGATACCATGTAATTTATTAGAATAGTAATCTATTTACTGATTAGCTCCGTTAAACTCTGGCACAGTTTTAAACTGTTCTATTTAAAAATACATTTTAAAATAAATAGCTTGAATTTGCTGGAGTTATTCATGTTTTACCTGAGCCAGGCCTTACCACAATCATAACCATATCACAGTCATGAGGCTCAGTATGATAATTTGTTTTATAACATACTGGTGTCAGATCGGTACTCGGCCGATACCCACAGCACAAGTATTGGAATCGGTATCTGGAGGGACAAAAATGTATCAAACATCTCCACATTTTAGTTACAGAATGTCTGTCACACAGCATGTCTGTTAAAATCATAAAAAACAGCTATACTGATAATGGGCATTTCTTTCCTCTACATGCGGCTGCTTTGCCTTCCAACAGGCAAAACTTCACAGAACTGTGTAAAAAAAAAGCAAATGCCTCATTGTACCAGAGGCAACAGAAGGCCTTTGTGGCGCATTGTGTCTCTGCTCCCTGTATTTTGGCCATCATACAGCTGCTGAGGGGTGCCCTGTGAGTTGGTATTAGAGAAACCGAGGGCCATGACAAAGCATTGGTATTTGACACCTGGGAATGAGAACTGTGTGCCCTGTTCACCCTGCTGCCGTCGGGCACGATACAGAAGTATCTCTCCATAGAGCAGCGTGTTTCCTCAGGCTGTCAGAATCCTCAACTCCACCTCATCCTCCACACTCCACCATTAATAAATAACATGAAACTTTCTGTTCTGCTAGTTTTGCACTTTACCATACCATTACCTTTTGAACTGCCCTCATTCCCAGTAAACTCTCCAGGTATATATGTAGACAAGGACTGGCAGATAAGTAACTGTGTATATTTTTTATTCTATTCCACTTTAAATGTAGTTATGTTCTAGACTGAAGTGCAACCATGTGTTGTTAAATGGCAAATAAATGAACCTTGTAACCTTTTTACCCATCATGACATTTGGTCTGAACATTTTCTCCGCCTTGGCACCAAATTTGCATAAAATAAGACACCAGATGAGCCTTTTCTTTGCGCGGCTGGATGTCGAACATCCCAGAGACCTGCTGTTTTTGCAACTCCTTCTCTCTTTCACACAGTATCTCCGATCAGGAATACCAACGCCATAATATAAATACAGTCCTGTAAGAACTGCATGTCTTGAAGACATATTTAAATAGTTTATAAGCATATAAGATAACAGCTTGTACCAATTGAGATTTCAACCATGATTTTATTTGACATGATATTGCAACATGTGTCCAACTTAGTTTGAATTGGAGTTCACTTTAGTCCTAAAGGCTAAATATTGGGTTGGATAGAGCCAGAATGAGCTACAATAAGGCAGAACTACCCTGGAGTTATTATAGAATATGGCTGTATTGTCTGAATATGTCTTTCTCTGAGTACACAAGGACCCCTCTGTTGTATACTTTACTGCTTACAGCTGTTTATGTGTTGTTTGAATGTTTAATAATGCATTTAATGCTCAGGCTAAAAAAAGCTATATCTGGCTGAAATGACATCTCGTGGGTTCAGACCCCCACATAGGAGATGTGATTCCTGTACACCTCAAAGCTGTTATCCAGAGACACTGAAAAATTTGTGTTTCTAAACACAAACATGCCCACGCTGTGGCTTCAGGCCTCTCTATACATCACACGTTGTGCAGCAGCGGTGAGCCCACCCATTGTGCTCCCCTCCCTCCTCCCTCACACCTTAATCCGTGCCCTGGCTTACATGCCACAGACTCTCCTCCCTGCATAAGAAGATGTTAAAAAGAATGTATACAGTTTTTCTCCCGCTTCACTGATTTATGGGCAGCAGAGATGTAACAGTCACTGCCTCTTAAATAAGAAATACTTTCCTGCTGGGCTTTTGTTTAGAGAGCTGATAGCCAACTGGGAATGGCATCAAAACCAAGCTAGAGACTATTTTACTTTCTCGTGCAGCATGTTGCTTTGTGTGTAAATGTGCATGAATATTTTGCAGTCCTGCAAGATCATAACGTCCCTGTGAGATAGCTTCTCTGCTGTGTCCTCACCCCCTCTGATTTGTTACCTTGAAGCAAAAGCTCTTTCTGTTTTCATTCTGTTGGGTTATTCTATAGCACATATACATAGATGCAGAAACAGACAGGAGGTGTTTTCTGTACTTACACAGCTGGAGGAGGCCTTGAGTTTTAGATTGACTGCGTTTTTGTCCTGGACGGCCTCTTTGCTGACACAGACAACATCATCCTTATGCACCTGAGGCACCTGAGGCTCCTGTGTCACCTGAGGCTCCTGTGGCACCTGTTGCAGCGAGAAACCAAAACTTAATTATCCCCAAAACTTTTCCTTTGTACCTTTCTGTTGTATGTCACCGGCCAACGCCTTTAACGTGTTACAGCACACAATCTGGTGGACAATTACAACTAAATGCCTCAGACTTGTTCCCTCTATTGTGATAAAATGCGCCTCCAACAGTTTAATGTATATAAAGAAACTTGTTTCACCATCTACAAAGGAAATCAAAGACTCCCGTTGGCTATAGAACAGAGATCAGTCAGTCATATACCATATTTGTCTCCAGTCTTAGCTGGAAGCACATTTGTAAACAAACAAATGTGGCAGACTGGTCGTATGTACAGGCTGCAAAATACGACGTACATTTACATGTTTCACCGTGCTCTCTTTTTATTAATGGCATTTAACATATTTATCTCAAACATATCTATCATATTTATCTTTAACATATTTATCTACACATGCAGCAGGCCTGTATACAACACAGTAGAAACTGTGAACCTGTATTACTTTATGACAGACAAATCTGTAGCGGCTTCTTTATCCTACCGATGGTACGTTGATGGGGCCGTCTCCTCTGGGAGGTAGAGGTGCTGGAGTCTCCGGTGCCACAACTATGGCTGTATCAGTGAACACCTCAACTTTAAACCCATCTGTGTCCTCCGCTGGAGTTGCAGCGTGGCTGTCGTCGGTGTCTGCTGCCTCTGGGGTCGATGTTGGTGATGCTGTTGCTGCTTCTGCTGTTGCTGTAGTCAGTTCAGTCTTTTCTGGAAGTCCCGGAGAGGGGTAAACCACGATTTGTGGGTCCACGGGTTCTGGAAAGCAATTCAATTGTTAATTTTATAGATATGAAAAAAAAAACCTCATGCAACCCAGGGCCTTAGTTCCACTGTAAATGTTTATTTCCCCTCGTGGATAAATAAAGTAATTTTGATTTGATTTGATTGACATTCTGGACCACATGTTAATGAGATGATAGCAGTTCCCATCTAGGATTTCTAACTTATTTCTCATTTCCTTCTATTTAATTGAGTTGCTCTGCTCTGTACTTACTTTTGTCTCTACAATCTTTCAAATCTCAAGTCATTAAATTTAATTGTGTCCTCCATGCACAAACTGTATTCATGGTAGGTTTATGTCTATTGTTGGGGACCAATGGGGCTCCACAGAGGAAGTGACTGTGGTTTTCAGTAATTAATGCTGTTCATAAAGTTAATTCATTCACAACAAGTACATTTTATAGCTCACATGGATTGACTGTCAAACCAGTTGTGATTTGTATTGACTAATACGATTTGTGGTGCATGTTTTTCCCATCAGTGAGCCCTTCGTTTGTTCTGGGAAATCAGTTTATTAAGTCAACCTCCAATATATTGCTGTAAGTGAATGGTAGTGTCGCCTGCAGTTTCTTACCCGGAGTTTCGGTTTCCTTTGGGATCATGTCTCCTCTTACGAAAGCATCAAACAACACAGGCGGCGTCGTCCCCGTGACAACTTCTTCCTCCTGTGCTGCGACTCCAGCTGTGAAAACACAATAAGGATTAATGTCACTTTTTCTAGAAAACACAATAAACGTTCTTATTGATATTGTCTAATTACAGATGCTGTCATATTGTAAAATCAGTGAGAAACATGAGGACATACCAGCATGTAAATTAGTAGAGATTTGTCTAAATCATTTAAAAAAAAAAAATCAGCTTCTAAAACCAACAAATTTGCAGGTTACAAGACTCTCAAATAGTTATTATAAATCTCACAGTGTACTGTGTACCAGAAGGGTGCAGTTCATACTAAATAGCTCGATGTGCCCTGTCAATGTCAGTTAAGAGCTCTTTTTGTTTTTTAAATGCACTTCTGCGATTGTCTCTCTGCAGCTCAGGTTTATTATTTCTGTGCTGAACCCCATTAAACCTGCTGGCATTGAAAAATCTGTAAAAATGAATATGCATTTGTGGCAATAACTGCAAACACTAATAGATACAGGTTGGCACACACAGTTGGACTTCTGCCTTTATTGAAAATTAATAAGGTTGTGCTTTTAAAGCCGCACAGGGCAACTCTGCACTTTACTGGCTTGACATGGTGGCAAGACATAAATTAATGAACATTTTCCAGGAAGGCTGTCACGATTCTGCAAATCCACAGTTCGTTTCGACTTTGGAATTTAATTTGAACATTGTTTTTGTACTGTTCATGGGTGTGTCTTTGTTAGACTATGGAGTCTGGATTCATAAAGATCAACAGATTGTTGGTTTTAAGCTATTATTTACATTTAAAATCAGTCTATCAAGTACAATAGAACTAACTAACCACAGGACATATGGTCAAATTTCCAATTTCTCTGATGCTCATTCTGATTTCGATAACTGGAACAATTTCTATAGATGTTTGTCATTTGTCATATCCAGACACTTTTTGTTAATGTGATGTAACTTGCAGACTACTAAAGAAGACAATCACATTATCACATGTGCACTGATTCAGCAAAAATAAAGCCTAATGTTGATGTCTACACTCTCTGGATAGAGAAGTCGGGCTACTCAGAAGAATCTACGGTAGCATCCAACTCCAGCTCATTATAGTTCTGCTGCCATGATTTGATAAAGTTTGTAATGTGAAGTAGTAGCTCCTGGGTCAGACGGTTGGCAGTTCTCACCAGTGTGCTATCGAAACGTCAATTATCATCCTAATGCATGAGCTCATGCAGTGTGTGAGAGCTTGGCGGTGTGCTCACAGTGAGATTTCTCTGTGTCCCTAGAGGCTCCGCAGTGTTGGAAGATTAGGTAAAAGATCTCACTGCAGTAGATGGCTAATGTGCTCAGATCCATGAATCACGTCATGAAGTCATTTGCTTTGAAATACAATCTTTCTCGGTCTCGAGGTTCTTCAAAAGATCCTGTGGTCAAAGTGACTCACTGTAGGTGAGGCACGAATGGGATTCACAAAATAAGTTCTGAGACGTATTAATGTGACTGGAATGATTTTCCATTGAAACCGTTAAACACTTGAATGCCCTGATTAAATGTGCTGCTGAAGGTGCCAGGTCATGATGCCATTAAAAAACATCATTTTTTCCATTTTTTTGAATTATGTAATAAGCCATTATACCGTTTTCCATTTCCAGGGATCTGTGTGACTTTGGGGTAGGACTCCTTGATAAATTGCAGCACTAAATCAAAGTCTTAATAGTCTGGATCTTTCACCTGTAACAACCTGGATAACTTTCAGGGCACGTTTTTTTTTTCCCAGAGCAAATGAGTAAAATATGCTACCACACCCTGCAGTCCCCGAGCTAATGAGCTGAGGCCTGTGCTGCTCGTGTTTGCTCAGGTCAAATTGCAAGGGTAGGATCCAAGAGAATACCCAGCATGCACTCCTTTTATCCAGATTTCCCGCTCTCTTTCCCTCTGCCTAATAACAACAGCATTAGCTCACTCTCAAAACATTCCCATAATGCTTTACCTCTGCAGATCTCATTACTTCTCACTCCATCACTATGTGATTCCTCACTGGCTGCCAGAATGAGTTTGTGATTGATTTCTGGTTTGTAATTCAGGTTTGCTGCCCCCTGTTGAACTAAATCTTACTGCCAGTTGCTGTTTGTTTATGTTTACATATTTTGTTAGATTGAGTTGGATTGCTGGCTTTGTTTTTACTTTGCACGTGTGCATGTACCTGCAACTCCTTAGCTTTAAATGTGCTGGATATTTGAACACATTTTCTTTGTATATACATTATTTCACATGAAACCTCATAACAGTATATCAAGTAGTTGAAATGAGCTGATACTCTTGTACTTTTACTTAAGTAAGTTTTAAAATGCTTGACTTTTACTTGTAGTGGAGTAATTTCACAATGTGGTAATAGTACTTTTACTTTAAAAAAAAAGATCTGAATACTTCTTCCACCACTGCACAGCAAGACATTTTACTCATTCGGTTTGTTTGCCTCCCTTTAGCCTCAATTGTACAATCTGAGTGTTTTTTCCACCTCTGTTTCACCCTGATGGTCACTACTTGAGCTTTTCACACATGTGGCACATAAATTCACACAGCGGTGGCACTGTGACACATGTCCACTGACTTCCTTGGATAAATCAATGTGACAGACAGGTGCCACAGGAACAGAGTAAACACTGTGTGTGTGTCGTCCTGGCAGGTGGGGGCAGTAATCTCAGAGGAGGTTTTGGCATGCTTACTGCTTGCAACTGTCCACTGCAGCTGTCTGTCATACTGAGTCCATACAGGGGGAAAAAGTCTTTGTAACTGGTTCAAATAAATGAGGAAGCGCATCAGAGTTACAGACCTCTGGGCAGTTTTCCTTACCCATGTCAAACCGACAACAAAGGACGAGAGAGCTTTCTTGCAGACATGCTCAAGTTTCACTGTGGAGCCAGAATGTTGCTGAATTTATTGCTTCGTCTCACTATCCTTCCCGTCTCTAGTTTACCATTAGGAGCATTAGCGTGGGCGTGCACCAGCGACAGGTCAAGGACTCCCTAACCTTGTTAAGTCTGTCTGTTCGACCCCTTGGTCTGCAGCCTGTAGCCTCCAGCTGCCATCCCTCACACGTCTCTGTGTGGTCTGTCTGTTTATTTTACCAGAAAGGATGAGGTTCAAAATGGTTGAGTTGGCTGCGCATAAATCAGGTTTCTCTCATACAAATGTGACACGGTGCAGTGTGAGAGTGCAGAGGCTGAAATGTGTTGCTTCAGCTCTGTGATCACTTTCTGTCATCAGGTGATTTGTAGCCGACTGGAGGGTAAAACTATGTCCGTGTTGTAAAATAAAAAAGTCTGCAGATTGATGCTGTGGCTGATGCTCAGTTACAGTTTGGGGTTTGGGGGCAGTCTCTGATGGGATGTGGGGGGGAGATTGTGGTGATGGAAATTAATTCCCATTTCCCTTTAAAAATGAACAGAACCACAATGGAACTTGCTTTGTCAATACAACATGTGTTTTAGTTTGAAAGATTGGAGGATTTTATATCGATGCTGTAAAAAAACAACTTTGTTTTACTACTCTTGTGCTAATGATGTCATGGCTCCTTGAGCACACTTGTAAAACTCGGCTGCTACATTTTCATACAGCCAAACATACTTGTTTTAGCCTTAGGCACAATAACACGGCTTGTTTTTTTTGCAACACTGCCAGTAAATGCTGTCCAGCTCTCTGACCAGTCATCACTCATTGTACACCAACAAACTTGCCTGACTTGCGAGCCCAGATGGAATGTAACCTCTGCATGTAATTGCCACTTATGACCAGCATTTACAGAAAGGGGAGGATCTGAGTGACCGCCTTTTATTGTTTTGTTTTGATTGTAAGACCTAAAAGCTTCAAGTCTGCATGGCTTGTATTAATTTCAGAGAAATGTTTGATTTTCAATAAACAACTTTAAATTGCTTCAATGCCAATATGTATTTAACGCCTATTAGGGATTGGACCGCAAACGTTTTTTGTTTTTTATTATCTTGGATTACGATTTTTTTTTAAAACTCCAAATGAGTTCTTTGTGTTGGCTCCCATTATCTGGATAATCATGAATTTTCTCACATCAGTGACTTGAAAAAACAAACAAAACATCTAGCTTGTTAATTTACAGTTCTATATTCATTTCCTAATTTATTTTTAACTGATACAAGAAGGATCCTACATCTTTTCAGTCATTACAAAATCCGTCTGAGGGTTATTATTGCAATAATATTGTGAATTACAGTCCTTTAGGCCTGGATATTTGTGACATAACAAGTACATATTATCCCAAGCCTACTATGTGTTAAGACAAGAGGAAGTGCAAGTAGCTTCCTTGTCAAATCCCAGCCGTGACCCGTGCCTCTGTGCTGTAATTGATACAGTGGTATCCCCTGCGTGCAGCCAGCACACTTCCTGACAGTGTGACCTATGAACCCGTCACCACCTCACTGCTCTCTATTTGCACACTCAACAGGAGCCACTGCTAAAGCTGATCATTTACTGAAGCTTTCTTCTTCTACATACTGTACATCAGAGACGCTCACAGTGCCAGACTTCCCCACTATGTCCCACACAGACTTGTCTCTCATTCCTTCTCGTAGTGTAATGTTAAAAAGCAGCCAAAGCATCAGTCATCAGTCGTGTGTCTTGCTATCGCTGCACAAACACGACAAACCTAATCAGCCCTGACTCCATATGTTATGCAGCCTCGGCCCTGACTTCATTGCTCGCTTGAAGATTTTCCCACCAGATTCCTCTGAGTGACGGCTGCGGTCTTGAAGTGCTCCACCCCGCACCCCCCATCTCTTGGGACTCCGGATGGAGGAATGTGGCAGGCTTTGGAAGAAGACAAGGCTGCTGCTCAACGCCCTCCTCACTCCCTCCCAACCCTCCCTGTCTGCTCGCCCTCTCCTAGTCACGCACAGCTAATCCCAGGCATCTATGGAGGTGAGGCGTGGGCTTCAGCCCTCACACCTCCCACACCATGCAGTGTAATGTAAAGCAACATGCCGAGAGCCATGTGGCTGCAGCTACTTTCTCTGCAGTGACCCTTTGAAAACTTTGCCTGTTTTCAGCCTCTTGAGATGAAGTTTCATTGTTTCAAATTGTTGTACAACTTTGTACACCAACATCTTCATGCAGCCAATGCACCCATTCATCTGGAACATCTTTCCCTCTTGGGTGTCTTTTATATAAAACATTAAGCTGTTGGATGTTTTAAATGGGAAGAACAAACCATTGCCTTGGCCCCCAGTCCCTGCTACATTTTTATGATGGACAACCACCCGAAATATGGCTTTGTAGCCCCGGGCCCCTCCGTGCTTCTGTTGGGGAAAATCCTGCACTGTGTAATGGGGCATGGTGAGGTGATAATGGTCTGCACACATTGGTGGACCACCGTGTCAACATCCCAATGATCAGGGTTTAGCTCACACTCTTACTGCCACATGCAACAAGAAAGTATTTTCATTGGAAAGACAAGACAATCCAACTTTAAATAACCTATTTATCTCAGACCTTTTAATCCACAAATGAAGTTTGCAGCTTTGACCGGTGCCAAGACCCGTTTTCTGCTTTTGAAGCTGAATGAAGATGTCATAACTGTTATGACTGAGTGTGTGAGAGTCCAGACAGCCAAGACAGCTTCTGTAAACGTTGTCAAGACATCATGCCTCCTCTTCCCTCTCAGGGTTACACATCCTGTGAATATTCCTTATGTATCTGTCCACACGGTATGCCGGGACCTTGCACAGTGTTGATTGAGTGGGTCTGTGGGAAAGAGAGTCTCATCCTTTCTCCTGTGCTTCCATGGTGGTTTATCACCATCAGGTCACGAATGTAAAGCAGTTAGGAAGAACTTTATGTTTTCAAAGTTGTATTCAAGTTGTATTTTTGTTTGGATTGTACACTTTTTACATTGTGTGGCACATTTCTGAGCAATTCCCTGAACCAAAATTGCAAAAAAGCCCAATTGAACAGCAATCAAGCGGAATTTTCCTTTCTCTGCTGCCTCTGGTCCTGCCTCAGATTTGTAATGTCAAAGTACCTCTTTAGAGGTTCTCTGACATCACTCTGGCGTCCATTGGATAGAAACTTGATCCAAGAGCACACACCCCCTCCACCACACCCCTCCAGCGCTCACCCCAAGTAGAACTGAGGGCGGAGAAAGAACAATGCATGCAATCACACTGTAATACCTTTTAATTTAGATTGTGCACTCTGAGAAAGAGCAGGGAAAATTACATAGTTGTAGCTCCACAAGTTATACTGAATTATGCCTCATTCAGTGGTTGGGAAAGTATTCAGATCCCTTTCTTAATACCTCACTCAAGTAAAAGTCCTGCATTCAAAACTTACTGAAGTACAAAAGTATCAGCATCAAAATATACTTAAAGTATCAAAAGTTCAAGTACTCGTTATGCAGAAAGCACCAACTCAGATTGTTTTATATATTTCAAATATGTTGTTAGTTTATTATTGATGCTTTTTAACATTTTACTGTTAGGAAGTTTAATTTAAAATAATGTCTAATCACTTTAAATTAATCATGTTTTTCATGTTGGATCTCGACCTGAAAAGTAACTAAAGCTGCCAGCTAAATGTAGTGGAGTAAAAAGTACAATATTTGACTCAAAATGTCGTGGAGTGGAAGTATAAAGTTACATAAATGGGAATGATCAAGTAAAGTACAAGTATCTCAAAATTACACTTAGTTACATTCCACCGCTGGCTATATTATAATATATATTGCATAAACAAACCTCATCTTGTCCGGCCCTATACGTGGTTACCTCCTTTGGGTTTGTCTCGACAGCTGATGAAAGCATCATTCATTCAGACTGTTATCTTAATAAGGAGCGTGCTCATGATTTAATATCTTGAGTCATATCTTCAACAATCTGAACCTGAGAGTTAAGAGCGTGCAGAGGAATGTGACATCGGAGCTCAGTCCCTTAGGGTTAAACATGCTCTGCAACTCTACCCTCTTTGAAACAACAGAGTGCTGACCCCACTATCTTGACCCCCCCCACCGAGCCCCCTCCCCTGTCGTTCCTGTCACAGCGATTAATAGCAGAACCCGGCCCATTCTTCTCTCTTGGCAGGAAAGCAACTGGATCTCATGGTTTCAATCAGGCCCATGGAAGCAGCACTTACTTCACCCAACGCTGCCCAGCTGCAGCGCTCACCCGGCCCAACCCTGAGGCCAGTGCAGCCCCTTATCGAGAGCACGGTGCCTGTTTCTAGGGACCACAATCAGGAAACATGACATCTGCTTTCAATTGTGAGCATTATATCAGCCCCCACTGCTCCCACCCCCCTCCAAACACACACATACTCTCACAATTGCCCGCTACAGTTTCCCTGCCTTGTGCATTACCTTGAATGAGCCTGTCTGCTTTGAGTGTGTGCAGGTAGATTGTTCAGGGATCCTGTTGCAGAGGGAGGCAGATCTGGGCGTCAATAGCTCAGAGGCTCAACATTGATTTTGTCCAGAAAGAATATGAGACACACTATATCTTAAAAAAACAATCTAGCAGAGTAATTACTTGCACACACATCCAGGGGTGGGAGTGAAAAACAAGCATAATAGGCCATTAAGACGGTGAACGCGAGAGCACTTTGTCTGAGTGAGAAGATTTGTTCTCTGCTTTTGAAACATCAGTTGCTTGCATTTTGAATACGGGTTGCCATCTGATACTCAGACTTCTCTTCTGTGTGTCTAATTTATAGATCAGGCCACATACCGGCACCTTCTGGTTGTTTGATAAAGTGGCGTGTTCGGCTGTAACGCGTCAACGCGTCTTTTTGAATAAACACAAAGTAAATAGAGTCTAAATGTACAGAGGCTGGAACAAGTTCAAAGACGGAGCCGTTAAGAGCTGAGTGGAAAAGCAGCCTTTCTCCCATTAGGAGCGGATGAAAAACACCATCCCAAGTGAATGAGGATCTTGTGTGAGAGAGTGGGTGTGTGTGTGTGTGTGTGTGTGTGTGTGTGTGTGCGCCCAGATGTCTACTTGCCACCGCTGGCTCGCTCCACACTGGGATTCGACTTGGCTCGCACTGTGACTCGCCACTTTCTTCATGAGAGGAATGAATGTTGTTGACATTGTTTCTGCGACTCTTTGGTGCATCCGTTACTTCAACGGGCGCTGCACAAACAATGATTTACATAATTACATGCTCCGGCGTTGGCAGTGAGATTGGGCAGGGTTTGTTGCTTAACTAGAGAGCCTCCTAAAAACCACTTCACAGCGCAGACAGAGCTTAAACCATATTATGAAATTGTTCATAAGTGCAGTTTAAACTGAAATCTTCCACGCATGAGACATTCCAGTCCTGTCATGGCTGCAGAGTAAATCCAAGCATCTCTCAGTCCCTGCGTTGCTTCATCAACCACCTCAAAAAGAGGTCTGCTAAACAGGCCCATCGGGGGTTTTCCCCCGTGTTTCTGATTATCTCCTGTTTAGCCTCCGCTACCTCGACCCCCCTCCAGGTTGTCCGGGTAACCGTTACGCTCTCTAACATCTGTGAATCCGCTCTGACCTCATCACAGTGAAGTTGTACAGTAAGCCCATCTTTCCTCTCCTTACATAACTCTGCCCTGCTCCCATCTCCTCAGTTGACAAGACAATTCTGCAGGAGGGATTTCTGTCAGGAGACAGGTGGTTCATCCTGGAGCTGAAATTGTTCAACTTTAGTGTTCTTCTTTGTCTGTTTCCCATCTGTGTTACATATGATATCTGCTCTATTGCTATCCGTCTCCTCTGACAGGCACATTCAGCCCAACTGCTGTTTGTCACATGCTTTGAGTTGCTTCATATTAGCAACTTGTGATTTTCAGAGAAGATAAATGAAACAGTGCACGTCAAGAGTTGATTTCTTTCCCTCAAAGCAGAACACAGGTTTTGCTTCCTCTGCTTCAGAATCTATAGGTTGAAATTATGTCAAGGCAGTTTCATTTTCCAAAGCAGATCCAGCTGCTGATGATCTCATTCCCATAAGCTAAATCCCATGAACAAGACACAAGGTTTGAATTAAGCAATTCAGAGTGTGGTTCATTTCCAGCCACAATAGAGAGCACTGCAGATGACAGTAAGGCTTTAGTTCATTCTCAAATCCATTTCTTTGACATTTCAGCCTTTCTTTGTGTTTATTTTAATTTCGACTTGGCTCGGCCACTATTGAACTATGAATCAGCTCATCTATCTAAAAAGTTTCACAGATATTTCTTTTCACCGCATGATCCATCTTTAAATTTTCTTCCTGCCACTGGAGACAATTAAAGGGGCAAAACTGGAGTCATGTGCAATCACATGTCCAGATTGATCGACATCATCTGCTCAAATAAATGCAGAAAGCAGTATTTTTTACATTTGGAAAAGCAGAAAGAGGGATTGTCTTTGTGTGCTCAGCTTGAAATAAAGTTGATTTGGGGGGGAAGATGATTTCAAAAGTTTGAAAAAAGTTAATTATACGTGATTCATTTTAAAACAGACTGTATTGTGCAATTTTTTAAGCTGTTGGCTGCGCAGACAACAGATGAAGTTGCTCAATTCCAGATTTCTTAAATTGCTTCTCATTGAGCTCAGCCCTGTGAGCCGCATGTCCTCACTGATGCTTCGATAAAGCTCCCACTATATCAGCACAACCACATTTGAGACGCACTTTAACAACCAACCTCCACACCCTCCTCTCATGCACGCTTCAACTGGCCTCACATTACAACGCTAAATATAAATACACACATTTCACACACAAGTCCACACGTGGGAAATGGGTCAATGGAATGGCAAACGTAGCACCAAGCTAAGGTTCACAAGCATGAATAGTAAAAGACATAAAGGAAATTCACAAGATAAAATAACTCTATTTTGGCAGAAATATTGTAAAATGATGAGTCAAGAATAGAGATCTTAACTTCAAATCATCATTTAAGACTTCACTGCGCCGCCACATAATTAAAAACCTGTCTCTAAAATTATCCCTTTGTTTGCCAAGCTATTCTCCAAAGTAATACTTTCTCTGTGCATCTTAAAGAGAAAAACGTCTTTATCAACCCGCTTTCACACATATAACAAATACAAAAAGGTATAGATTCGTTTTTAGTACTTATATAGTTTGTTAGCATTCCAGAGGGTAAAAAGGTTGTAGGGTTAAAACCTGGATTCAACTCAAAGACCATTCAAACAAACACTCCTCCACCCCAACCCCACCCCTCCTGGCCCTCCCTCTCTCCCTCCGCATGGCCATACGATCTTTTCAGAAGTTGACCCTCTTTGCATTAAGCATTTTTCAACTACTCACCATTTAAGATTGAGGCAATGAGAAGCAATGCAAAAGCCAACATTTTGCAGGGCCCGTTTGTTCTCCGTGCAGATGATGCTGCCATTCTCGTCCTGAGCGTGCACACGTCCGACGGGTGTGTGTGTGTGTGTGAAAAAGGCAGGGAGGAGGAGAAGGAGGAGGAGGAGGAGAAAAAAAAAGGAGAAAAGGGTGAAGCTGGTTGAGCCAGAGCAGTTAAGGGTTTCCTCTTACCCAGAGCGGGACAGGGTGGATAAAGCACCACTTGTGTTCTGTCAGTTTTTATACAGCCCCCCCTCCTCCCGTACTGAGGCCCAGCCCTACACCCCGTCTTCCACTGGTTACTTTAACCCTTCCTCTGTGCCCCCACCCCTCTAGAAGAAGCAGGGCAGATGGAAGGAAGGAGGAGAATGGAGTCTTGTTGGGATGTTGTGTATTTAAAACTATGTGCAGCATTCTTCAAATACCAATCAGTGTTTATACTTATACTTATACCTACACTTTAAATAGGTGTTTCTGTGCTTGAGTCCTCCATGATTAGGCTGTAACAGAAGGACTACAGAATATGTTGTGGTGATCAATGCTCATTACTTCATCTTTTGCTCGCAATGGGTTACAAACTCTGCTGTGAACCCTGTCTGGATGAGAGCAGTAATCCACGACACAATGAAAGGTGATAGCTGACAATAGGGGGGGCATTCTGGTCCTTAATAGGCTTACGGAGATAGACCGTGGAGCAGAACATCAAACTCCAAACAAAAGTGCGATCCACTGTTATGCTAATGGTATTAATCCATTTCAGTGGCCCGAAGCCCCCACCACTCAGCAAGGCCATCAATCAACAGCAGCCATCCCAGTAGTGAAGACACCACAGGATCCGCTGAAACCTTTCACACCTCCACAAAGTCCCCACAAACACCCAGCCCCCCTCTGCCATCAGGGGGACTTTGCTTTACTTTTGTTAGCTCTTTTGCTAGCTGTTCTCATGCTCTCTGTAAATCACACATCTGGAACCACTGGCGAAGGTATGCTAAGTGACTTGTTAAAAAAAAAGAAAGAAGAAGAGCCCCACCCTCCCTAGACAAAGTATA
>CAFUXE010000957.1:828839-864854 GCA_903364295.1 Serranus cabrilla
CTACAGTAGATGACAGTTGGCATGTGTTAGTTTGCATGAGCAGGCAGGAGTGCAGACACTGAAGCTACGCTAAAGGACGGGGGCAGCATATTGTAGCAAGTGTATGCTATATTTAGAATATTTTACCGCTCTTCCTCAGACTGACTTCCTCAGACTGCCCCGTGTAAGTTGATACAGGGGAAGCTGAGGCTATTCTCTCTGTCTCATCAAAGACACCAGACTCCATTGACAAAAATAGACATTTTTACCTTGCAGGACACAGCAGCTGCAGGTATACTGCTGCCTTGATTGTATAAGTTGTTTTCTGTTATTGGGTGACTTTGGTGTTTTAAAGGGTTAGTTTGGTTTCATAATAACACAAACAAACTAGCCGATCTAATTAGCAGTAGACTAGTGACCTCCGCCAAGGAGGTTCTGTTTGTTTGTTTGTTTGTTTGTGTACAAAATGACTCAAAAAGTACTGCACTGATTTATGTCTTAGGAAAAGGAACAGGTGATTAGATTTTGGTTGTGATCAGTGATCAAGAACACCATCTGGAATTTATATTGCAAATTTATATTATTGTGTCAGTGACCCTATTGCCTTCACTAACTGCCGCCATCTAGTGGAGGAAATATTTCAATGCCAGTGTGCTCCCAAAATACATGCTTTCAATTTAATCCTTCAAGTGTGCAGTTTGGTATCGTGTAACTGACCCTATTGCCTTGGCGGAAGTCTGCGCTCTGAGTGCTTTTCTAGTTACTCCTGTGTTCTGAAAGGTAAAATTACTGTTTTTGTGAATGGAGTCTGGTGGCTTTACCTTAACTGCTCCAGTTTCCCCTGCATCAACGTAGATAGCACTGTCTGTAGTCGAGGATAAGCGGTGAAAATATAAAAAATATAGACTGATATTGATTTTTTTCAGATTTTTGTAGGTGGGCCTACTGATGCTCCTGTCATAGTGGTACATTATGTGCCAACCGACTTCTACTGTAAGTAATAATAATCCTTTAAAGTCTTAGTGATAAATGTCAGTTTTTATTATCTTATGAGAGACAGTGACTTCTGTTTACAGCTTTGTTGAAAATCTGAAATCTCCAAAATGTTTTGCGGTACCAGCAGAGTTAACTATTTATTCTGTCAGAGAGCAAAAGTTCAACAGCAATGGATTATTTGTAAGCGCCCCAGGCAGAGCGTTGGAACAGGAAGTTGTAAAACAGCTAATGTGACGATCTTTTGTGGCAGGAGAATTCCTTTGCCAGCCCTTCATAATTAACACCAAAACTTCAGAGATTCACGGTTTTGTTTTGACAAAAAAGCATTCGACATGCTCCGCCAAATTAATAGTGAGGACATATATTTAAAGTCCTCAGTGAAAGAGTGTTCTTCATTTAATGTGGTTAATATATTTGCAGAAACACATGCAGACACGCACAATCACAAAAAACACCATACAGGTTGTAATAACAATTTTATGGCGCTTTGAAAAATGGGTGCCATAAATCCCACAAAGCTCACTGATTGGCTACGTAGGAGGGAGCCTGTCTTGAAGTGATTTCATGAGTGCTGGAGAGGGAAGCTGAGAAGGAGGGAAAGCGAGGGAAGGCTTTGGAGGAGGAGGAGGAGAGGGAGGAGGAGGAGGAGTAGTGGGAGGGGATTTAATTTCAAACTGCAGCAAATGTTGACCGTTACCTCTGTGGGCTGAGCAGCGAGGTCTTTTTCCCCGAGTGAGCGGGAAAGAGACAAAAGGAAGTGCTGTGTTGATGAAGTCACTTCTTCCGAAAACAGAATGTGTTTTAGGGACGCTCCCGGTGTGCGTTTGCTTCACAGTCTCGGGGTGTTGGAGTATGTCTGTGTCATGACCTGCAGGGCCAGCACATGGCTCTGCAGATGTTCAACACACACACACACACACACACCCTGAGGGGGAAATGCTAAAACAGACCCTTTTTGTCACACACATGCTTACCCTTTGACCTCCTCCTAAACCACATTTTCACAGTGTCTCACATGATCTCTTTCTTTGTGCCCAAACTGATATAAACAGTGAATGAATGGAGAATGCTTATTCTGTCCCAGTCCTGCTTGTGATAATAATTTTGTCCAGAAGATGGCACCACTAGACTGGTGTCCTTCCTGAATCAGCCTGCTGGACACTAGCTTCACCAGATCATAATTAAACCCTTCACTTATTGCTTCATACTGTCTTTTCACATGCAATTTAAGGAATGTTCCCCTGCATGTATTTAAATCCAGCTGTTTGTCTTCGTAAATGAGAAATGAAAGCAGTTACAACCAGTGACTGTGTCGTTACTAGTGGACAAAAGAGAAATTACTCTGGAAATAAAATGCCGTCATGGATTAGCTCATCCAATAAATCCTGAAACAAGTTGTTTCTGATAGAGGCTGAGCTGTGGTCATGTGAGATTTATTCTATACAGTAATCAGGGATTTTTTTCTGGTTTGGACAGCTGTCTTTTGTCCTTGGCAAGAACAAACATATCAGTGCCTGTTTGATTGTGTGTACTCTGATAATGCAGTCTGCATTTAATTAAAGCAGCAGGAGACTGATGCTCGCAGACCTCGAGCGGCGCTCCAGCGGTGCTTTAGGGAATCTGAGGCTTGATTGTACAGGAGTGGGAGTGAACGTTATGGGAGGGAAAAACAAAAGGTGGGACGTATTTTTATCTCTTCACACTGATGGTGGCTGCTGTTTTGTTCTTTCCAGATGAAATTAAACACAATACGGAAAAGCATCTGTATACTGTATACATCTATATCTACCGAACACTTATATTGTGCAACTATTTCCCACTTTTAATGAATAATTGTTTTCATTATCTATTAATTATTATATTATTTATTCAGTTCATCTCTGTTTTCAGATTGCTTTGTTATTTAAAGCACCCCTCCTCTCGAAAAATGTATTTTTCTCATATTTATGTCCCCTAATACATTTGACTTTGACCAGTGGTGGAATGTAACTAAGTACATTTACTCAAGTACTCTACTTAAGTACAATTTTGAGGTACTTGTGCTTTACTTGAGTCACTACATTTTTTAAATTTTATTTATTTGTTTTATTTTAGGAAATTATTGCACTACTCCACTACATCGAGCTGACAACTTTAGTTACTTTTCAGGTCAAAATTTCACATGAAAAAATATGATTAATTTAAAATGATTAAGCTTTTTTATGAATTAAACCACATAAAAGTATATTAAATAGCCCAACCTAGATCTAAAATTCTGTTTACATAAATGCATCAGAAATAATATTCAAATAATATATTTGGCATACATATAACAATCTGAGTACTTTTACTTTTGGTACTTTATGTACATTTTGATGCTGATACTTTCGTACTTTGTAGTTTTGAATGCAGGACTTTTACTTTTACTTGTAGTGGAGTAATTTCACAGTGTGCTATTAGTACTTTTACTTAACTAAGAGGTCTGAATACTTTTTCCACCACTAACCTTGACTACACGATACTTCCCTAAAACTTGAGATTCAAACATACTCCGGTAAGCTACATTACTTATGTCACACATTTGAAAACCGATGACAAGCAGTAAAAGAAACCTGAACCTCCAACATAAGGTGGACTTGTCAGTACAGAGAGCAAAAACACACTGTAACGTCATGGCAAATATAATTCTATATTGTTATAAAACAGTGTCAGCCGCTGCCAGTTACAAGCTAACAAACATACAGGTGATAACTACAGCTTCTGGCTCTGACACACCTGCAGATTTGGGTGCACAACAGACTCCATATCTGAGTTTATCAGCTATTTATTCAACCGACAATCCAAAAACACGCAGACATCCAGTTTAAAACATACGTGACAAAGAAAGCTATGGAGACAGACTTTACCATTACACCATCATTTTTAACTTACATACTCTACTTACTGCTGTATACAAACTCTTTACACTTTTGACACTATTTGACGACACTGACAATTTTGTTTAAGATTTCCAAAATTCACTGCTTTTTTACCATTTTATGGATGGAAAAACAAAACACATTTTAAGCAAAACTGAGAAAATATAATATGGTTTCATCAGGTTTGAAGAGTTTCCAGTTATTTTTTATAATGTGCGATTCCATGAAGCAGTTATTGGGGAGCGCAGCAGCTCACCTGGTAGAGTGTTCAGGTCAGAGTCATTAGCAGCAGCCCGGGTTTATTCTGACCTGCAGCCTTTAACTGCCTGCCGTACTCCATCTCTTCCCTTTTTCTTCTCTATCTTAGTCTGTATTGTCTAATAGAGGCTAAAAGCTTATAAAAAAAAGTCTTAAAAAAAAAGAAGCAGTCATTGGCAAAGAAAATATTACATGCAATCTCCCTCCAATAACGCTTATTAAAAACTATTTTAAAAAAAGAAATCACACAATGAAAGCAAAAGGAGACTAGAATAAATAGTTGAATATAAACATAAATAAATGCTAATATGAAGTAATATACATATATATATAGTTTGCAAATGAAAAGGCTGAAGGTAAACAGAATGTAGAAAGTGTATTTGAATAAGAAATAAATAAATAAACATATTCATATTCAAATGTTCACATTATTTTTTCTTGTTCTTTTATATGGACCCTTCTGTGAGACATAAAGATTGATGATGTTGATAATTCAACTTACAATCACGTAAAATAGTGAAAAGGTTTTGAATTTTGGAAAACAGATCCATTTATTTATGATACAATAAATAAATAATAGTGTGAATCTGTTCCTGTTACGTACACAGTTTTATGTAACCAGTCGCCGCTCTCATCTAATGGAAATTTAAGCAGAGCCTTGTCCATTGACTATTAACACCAACTCTGCCGGGGCGTCCAAGGTGCATAAAAAGTCCAAGGCCTTTTTCCATTCAGCATTCATTTCACAGCGAGAGCCACAGTTTGAATTATTCTCCAAGATCTGCAGTCTGTGTGTGTAAGGTCCATTTTCCCCCTGAATCAAATATTCTGCAGCAGGAGAAGCTGAGCATCTGTTCGACCGGCGATTTCACAGAAATTAAGTGTTGCTTCCATATTATAGTTTACTGTACGTCACAGTGTAGTGCCATCAATCTTGGGCCGAAGCATTATCGAGATATTATGACAACTGTCAGGGATTGATAGAAGAATAACGGCTTTCTAATGGTTGTAGCAGCTCCATAAACCTGTTTGGTACCATCCAAACACACAGTCTATCAAGAAGATATCCTGCGGCTCGCTCAGCTGTCAGTAGAGGAGGTTTGAGTCCTAATGATCCTCCCCTGCGTGTGTGTGTGTGTGTGTGAGTGTGAAGTAAGTGAGGTGGAATCGCTGGCTGCTGAGTGTAGGCGCTTTGACAAGCAAAAAGAGAAGAGAGGGAAGAAGAGGGGTTAGAGCCTGGCAGGTGTACAGAGGACCCTTCGATTCGCTGATGACACCCCCACCCCGATCTGACAGGTATAGGTTGGGAGGCCCGGGTGTTCATGCAGCCCTCCTTCTCCTCCCTCTCCCCTCCTCCCCCCGTCTGCTCCGCTTGCCCAGAGCCCCGAGGGTTAAACATGAATAATGAATTCTGGCTCCTTATGGCAAGTGCCTATACGCTGCTCACATGCCATACTAAATTCTGTCACAGTGTGATGGCAGAGCAAACTATTCTTCATTCTGGGAGGCCGTTCATCACTGGGAAAATTCAAAAGGAAGCTAATTTTCTCCAGGATATTTCTTTGTTGTTTCACAAGCTCAGCTCTTCTTTGATATGAAATGTGCTTCTCCCAACAGACGAGGTGTGTTTAAGTGCTGTTTGATGCATTTGTAAACATCAGATTTCCTTTGTAAGATTGCAATAAACAGTCATCAGAGTCAGAGTTATTGGCTGCCTTTGACAGGAATTAAAAACCATCTCCTGTCTTTAAATAATCTTATCGGTTCTCCTGTTTATTTCTGGAAATACAACAGCCTCCTCCTGTGCAGCACTGTAAATCAATCCAACAGATGGATAGGTAAACCCAAAGCACAGCCAGACTTTCGTGTTCTAAGTCTCTATGAGTTCTTCTTCACACCTTTCCTTGATCTTGTGCGGTTTTCTATTGAGGTCAAGGGAAAGTAGGAAAAGACAAAGGAGCATATTTATTTTGACTGTTTGACAGCAGCCTGAACCTGCATGGTAACACATTGTTAAATATCTGCCACACTTAAATTGGGTGTAATTAATTATATAGAAACATGGCTACTGACTTTTAACTTCTTGCTCGCTTTGTTGAATGACATTTTAGTTTTTAATTTGTCTCTGTAATGACAATTTTTAGTGTACAAGCATCTTTTTTCATGCATTATATAGTTTCTATATTGGTGCATTTGTACCTGAACCTCCAATCCGCTACTGACATATCAACATTATATCTCAGATACCCTAATATCAGCTGATGTTTCACCCCATACTAATGTTGTGGTGTCAGTAATGTTTATGTCTGCATGGTTGCTGTTTTGTGAGATAATGAGTTTCTCAGTGATACAAAGCAGCTTTTGTGTGGAGAAGTCAGTGGACGGCTAATGTCATTTGTCTGTGTGTCAAACAATTATGTTAATTTCTAAGTACAAAGCTGAATGATAGATGTACCCCTGGGATTTTGGTCGATCCCTGACATCATCTTCTTGCCTTTAGAGTCCTTTCGTAAAAACCCAGTAATAGTTTAACTGTCGAATTAGCATGCGAGTGGTCGACTAACGTAATAAGAGTAGATTATCCAGTTATGTGTGGCAGGATCGGCTTGGAAATGACGTAATCCGGAACAGCAGCAGACATTTTTTCTGAAAAACACAGAAACTCAGTAGCCAGAAAATGTGATTAAAACAATCTGGACAATCAGCTTTTTTAGGATTCACTTAAATAAATAAAAATATAAATGAATCTCCACAACAAAAACCAGCCAAAAATCATTTTCATCAGCTGCATTTAATGTATAACAACAGTACAAAGTGAATCTTTTGCTTGCAAAATAGGAGTGTTTTTTATGTACAGTATTTATACAATAATAAATAGTTTAAAAAACATTACAGTTTAAACGTCTGACGGTTTATTGCACAACACATATATAAATTATTATCATCAAACCACACATGAAACAGATGAGTTCTCTGTCATATTTCAACACTTAACAGGAAATGTAATCATTATTATTTATATTATTTTATCTTAGCATGAGTAAAGGTCCTGTGGGGAGTACGTTAACCCCACTGATACTGAAATGGTAAAGAGAGCAGCGCTCCTGTTGGCGGTGACTTTTATATGAAAACAGCCTGAAGCGCAGAAAGAAGTTCATCTTTCGGTTTTGCAATGGGTGAAATACAAACAATCAAAACTTAAAACCCTGAATTGATGCGACGCCTCAGACTGAATTTTTCATGGTGATAATCATTTTTAAGTTTAAGATATGGCACTCTATAGATACAGCAGCAAGGAGACAACAAGCAGTCAGGTAAAATGTACATATGAACGCAAAATCAAATGAACTTGATGCTCAAAGATGGAAAACAGTCGGAATGTAAAGCAAAGAAAGCAACAAATTTAATGAGTTAACTTTACAAGGACCAGCTGCTGATCCAAATATATCATTAATCATCCACTCTGTGGACAAAATATCAGGAACACCTACTTTCCACTGAACAGTACAGAGCATTTTGCAGCACCTTAAGCTCAAATCTCTCCAGACTGGGAAATCTGTGCAGCTTGTTTCCTCCATTTAATTTCCAGGTTACGTTCAAAGTGGATTTATTGGGGAAAATCAATAAGGCATCAAAGCCTTCATCTAACTTAATCTGACCAGATTACTTGGCAGGAGCAGCAGGTGTTCTTAATATCTCGTACACTCGGTGCATTTCAAGTATCACGCTAAATGTAAACAATGACTGATGAGGCGGGGGAGGGCGGGGGAGGGAGGGGGAGCGGCGCTGTTGGCCGGGGGTTTGGCTAATCTGATCCCCGATCAGACTTATAGCGTCATTAATCATGCTTTCTGCTACAGTTCAATTTGGTCTCCACTTATCTTTGAATGGCTGAATTGGTGGTCTATAGATCATCACTGTACAAAATTCCCTATCTTAAATGGGATCTTTTCCGTACAATGACATGTATTATTAATAGCTTCTACAGGAGCATTTAACATGAATGAAACATGAGACATATTATATTTGGCACAAAAAGCCAGGGATTGCGTCTGGAAATATCTCCACGTATATTTCAAATTTGAAGGTTAATGCCTCTGAAGTGTTGCATTATTAACGAGGTGAACCATCACCGAGTCGGTGCCAAATGTGGTGTTTTCTGTTCAATCCCTGGCACAGTCGTCATTCAAAAAAATCTTCATTAAGCCAAAAAATAACGTTGGACGGGGATCTTCAAGTAGGGGAATGGAAAGTAATGATGCCAGAGTCTTTAGTGTTCTTTTTTTAAGCCTTTAAAAGGCAATAGGAAAAGGCTTAGCAACACAAAGTTACACATCTCTGCTCCAAATGGCGATGTCACTCCAAGCCTGTGATATGTAGTGCGAGTAAATGTCCTTCATCTTTGACATATAAAAAGTACTTTGAGTCTTTTCTCACCACATGTGCCGTCCCATTAAATTGGCTCCTGTCTTTGTTGAGCTCCTCTGGTGACTTTTCAAGTTGAGTCGTTCTTTATTAAGTGCTGTTCTCTTCAGAGCTCCAGCCATGTCACACACACACACACGCACACACACACACATACACACGTTTAGTATAAGCACCCGCACTACAAAGACAAACCATTACCCAGCGGAAAAGAAACTGGCTGCAAATTCAGCAGCCGTGATGGCCCAAATCCTCTCTCTGTCCGTCCCTATAGGAGTGTTTTTTAGAAGCTGGGTGTTTGCCTGTTGGAATTTCTTCTGAAAAAACGATGACATTGGATTCAAAAGTCGTGCTTTGGGACGATCTGTGTGCTGCGCGTTGTGTATGTACATATGTATGTGTGTATTTCTGCATGTGTATGGATGCATTGTCTGTTTATACAGTAGGTCCATTAAGTCTGCAGCGTCTCTGCGCAGATCTGTATCTGTGTGTGTCTGTGGTGCATACATAGTGTGTGTGTGTGTGTTGCCGATGGGTTTATGACTCATCTTTTATAGTATGTTTCAGGTTGTGTGTGTGTGTGTGTAGTGCATACTGTATATGTTTCTGCATATATGTAGGTGTGTGTGTGTGTCTCAGCTCTCTATAGACATGGCTGAGATGATCTGCTCCACTTTATATGCCAACTTCTGCTTCTGGGCCTGTTCATCCTGCTCCAGTGCTTCGATGATCTAAACACACACACACAGAAACACACACAAGGGCACAAGCCATGGTCAGCTATAGGAATCATCCCAATAACACCACCATATGCACGACTGACTCAAACAGAAACGGGTCTAAAACAGCAACATTTTTCTCTCATAATTCTACTTTGATTGAACATATTTTACTGCATTTGATTCAAGTCGGGTTTCTAAATTATTTTTGCAGATATTTTGAATCAATTATTTGATTAATTAGGATTCAGTAAAGTATAAACATGAGCAACAGCATCTGTTATGTAACTCAGTTTTTTGTAAAGCTTATCAAGGTAAAAATCCCAAACTCCGGCCTTTTAGTTCCAAGGATTTGCTTCTTTTCTCAGTGTAATATCAAATATCTAAATATCTTTGGTTATATATTATATACTGGACTCATTAGCAAACAGTTACCAATCTACTCTCACCCAACAGACACAGAACATCATTCTCATTCATTAAAAGTTCTGTTTGTACCCACATGATTAATTAACTCCAATATTCACTCTACTTTTAGCTCGTCCTCTCAAACTCCAGAGCAATTATCAGTTTGTTTTTTAGGCTAAATGCTCAACTTTGGTCACCAGCTAGTCGCTAACTTTGTGTGTTTTGCAGGTTCATCAGAGCTTTTGATGGAAATTACAAAGAGGGATAAATGTCTGTGGATTCCTCGGTATGAGGGACGCCTTTTACAATACACACACAGTCATTTTCTCCTTGTTATTCTAAAAATAGCTGCTTTAATGTAAAATAATGCTAACTTCAGTGTTCTAACCACACCAGCAGGACCTCTACAGCACATTTCTTTGTCGCAGTGTGTCGACCGAGCCTCACCTCTTGGCTGTACTTGCTGACGTAAGCGTAGATCTCATGGAGGGCACTGAGCATGTTGAACTCACTGGAGTGAAGGCGGGCCTGTTCAGCCAGATAGGCATTCATATCCTGATCACTGATGGCAGGCAGGCGGTTGATGTCAGCGTAGTACCTGAGAGGAGACACACACACTCTGTCAGAGTGGAGGGCACAGTCATGCATACCAGAGCTTTTCTCCTCACCTGGGCTCACTGTGTTGTTGTGAAAAGCCAAAGAATATCAAATGTTAAAGGTGTCAGTAAATCAGAGGCGTTTTGGCAGGAAAATAAGGAAACGTGTCACTCATAGCTTCAGTTGTTTAGTCACAGTGAGTTCACACCGCACCGCCAACCAGCGCTCGCTTCTTTTTTTTTAAACAAACGAATATATCACTTGATTACACATTTATTTTGTTATTCCCAACCCTATTAGAGCTGCATGATTAATTGTGCCACATTTGTATGCCACATTTGTATTCATAATAAGCAATCCAATTTATACACGAGGATTCTGCCATAATTGCGTAGCAAAGAGATCTGTTGCACCAAACCAAGCGCTCCTAATTTGTCCCGAAAGTTGCATAAACAATCGCCAAGGACGAGACTCCGTTGCACCGTATGAGAAAATAAATGTGTGAGATGCAGAAAATCATAAAGTGAAACATTACAGGAACAAAATTAAGAAAAGCTCTCTGATGATGTTAATGAAATGAATCCATCTGCCGTCCAGTGTTTTGACCGAGCTCCCGGACTGTATAGTAACACCACAGATAGTTATGATATGATGAAGCCTTCGAGGCAAAATCACACCATACGCTGTCATCACCTTGTCACTGTGAGAGGCAGTCGGTGTGAAGATGTGCAGAGACACTTCTGAGTAAGAAACCCCTGATTCGTTTAGTTCAAGGTCATGCAGCTCCAAAACAGATCTACGTCCCATAGGCTCCTAAACCAACACTAACAACATTTAACAGAACCAAACCTAATCCTATGGAAAGCTAAACTCATTTATATATATAAAAAAAATCAAGATCTCCAACTTAAACGACATAATAGACTGTTTTTCAGTTCCACTCGTAACGACACATATGTCAGAAGCAGCTCGCGCTACAGAGCAGAGCGTTCTAAAAATAGCACACGTCATTATACATACATGTACGTTTCGTGGTTGTAAAAAAGGATGCAGTCTCTGTGAATTTAGGCTACAACACCACTGAGCAAGGTTTAGGGTAAAAAACTTCCTGGTTAGGCGTTAAAAAAAGACAGTTTATACAGTAAATAAATGTACGTAAATGGTGAAAGTGAAGTAGTTACGAGGGTGACGTGACTTCTGATAATTACGTAGAATAACTTGATTCATAAATGTGAGCTGAAGTTATGTTGAAAATTGTTTACTTTTGTTTTCACTCAGGACTCCGTCAGTCACCACTTCTACATCAGCACGATGGCGCCGGAGGAGGAAAGTCTAAAATATGAGTCGTATCTGCTGCTTGTACTGACGTTTCTGAGGTGAGTCTGAAATATTATTTATGCTACATTTCAACTAAAATATTGGCCCTGATTTCTAACTGACCCTGTAAAGAAATGTCAAAAACAAAAGACTCTAATCATCTCTCCATCCTTGTGCTTGTACACACACATATACACACCTTTCCACCCAGCTTTTGTAGTGCGGTATGTCCTTGGCATAGAGTAGTTTGGTGGAGGGTGAGTCTTTGCCCAGACGGTGTTCAGAAGTCGAGCAAGAGTCCATGAAGGTTTGGGCCACCACCGACAGACAGGCGTCCGTGATGCTGCTTTTATGGATGTCAAACACAAACTGGGGATTCTTGATCACATTCACCCAGAAGCGCAGAGGCAAGCTGCAAATACAGAAAGGTTTCACACATTTTACACTCGTGTGCAATATAAGATGATTATTTCATGTGTACAAGATGTTCCTTTGGGATTTTCTTCTGACTAATCCTGCATTGACTTTTTAAATGAACCATAATTAAGTTATGAGAACAAGATGAAGTTAAGAAGGCTATTTAAAGATGGCATTTTGAGTTTAAATACCAAAGTATCAGTGCAAGAGAATAATGGTCAATTAGTTCTTCAAATAATAGCATCAATTAGATCAGAAGTCAGCCTTATATTAAAAGTACAATATGTCATTTTTTGCCACAAGGGGTCAAGAGGTAAAAACAATGAATACGCTGAAGTTGTTTCCTATTATAAATCACTGTTTCTTTGCCTTTTTTGTCAACTGATGGACTGCTAGCAGGGCTGCTGCTAACGTTTACTCAGCTTGTTTCCCTGATAGCTTAAGATCCAGACGGTTTAGGAGGTTTTTTACCAGGACTGAAAACAATCCACAGAGTGATTTAAACTGGTAAAGACACAGAATAAAGTAGTTTTGTGTTCAAAATCAGTGTTTCGCTAATGCTGGTGGGCATGTCAGTGGAGAGGCTGGAGCCATTAACTAATAACACTGATTTCCAGAAGTCCGCTGGCTAAAATCCTGCATATGGATAAAATATATAGTTAAAAACCGTCCAAGGTCTAAAAAGTGAATTGTAAAAAGTTGGTTTAAAACTTGATTAAAAGTCCATTTATGGCTGCTTCTGCTGCAGACAACCATGTTTGGAATCATTTGGGATCATTTAAGTGCACAACTGAACAAAATATATTACATAAGTATAGTTGCTTTTAGACATATTCACATGGAAATGTTACAAATGACTTTTCGAGGGTTTAATCTGTCTCCGGGCTGACTGTGAGTAAAAGCTCCACAGAAAGAAGAGTAAAACAAGAAGCCGTCTCTGCGGTGACAGTGAAGGTCACAGGTGAAGCTGCTGCTCTCTCACCAGTTGCTCTTCCAGGTGTGACGAACGTCCATGTCATGGATGCCGTGCCGGTCGGCTTGCTCGTCCAGGAAGTCAAACATGTATTTGATTGCCAGAGGCAGGGCGGTGCCCCGACACACGGTGCTGAACAAGGTCTCAAACAGGTCGTCCACAAACTTCTGCAGCGTGCCCTGAGGAGAACAGAGCAACAGTGGAGTCTTTTAGTGCTGCTGCTCACAGTGTCTGAAACTAAAGAAACGAATATTGCAACAAAGTGTCCAAAATGATTCTTAAATCTAACTGAATTCAATGCAATTCATTTTCTCTCATTATATTTTGCTATTAGGGATCAGTGATTTTGTTATTTAGCATTTAATAAACAGATAAATCAAAGTCTAACATATTGTTACTACATTATATTTGATATAATTCACCTTAGTTGCGAGGAGCCTCGTCAGATAGATCTCAGACACCATCTTGCTGCCGCGCTCGCCCTCCTTCTGGTCCCCGTGGTCGTGGTTCTTGACTAGGTGCCAAACTTTGACCCCGCTCTCCAGGTCAGGGGTCAGCATGGGCACACGGGAGTGGGGGCTGTCCGGGCTGGTGGGCGTGGAGCGGAAGGGGACGTCCACACCTGAATGGACAAACGTCAGATATAAAGAGGATATTTAATCCGAAATGCTCTGGATCACATACGGGCAAATTAAGGCTCACAAAGTCCTCAAAAGAAAACAAAACAACCCTGAAAAAATCAATGAAGGTTTATAAAAATAAACCAAATGCTTCACACGCAGATAAACATCAGTCAGCTGTGCTGCGTAGAGATGACAACAGACTTTATAGTCTTACTAAAAGAGGCGACTGTCTCTGTTGTTCTCATTAGGCTAAATTACCTTGGAAGCAATGCTTAACACATGTTATTCACACATATCACACAGTTCATCCTCATAGGTTAGTTACAGTTACATGAATGTAATAGAACAGAAAATGAGTCAATACTGACGTGTTTTTCATGAATATCTCTCTAATTAGTTGTCATAGGTTACCGTTCCATGAGTAAAAGATAATAGAAATGAATGTATTTATTCATAAATAGTAAATATTCATCTTTTCTCCATGCAGTGATGCAGGTTTTTACTTCAGTGGTGTTAAAGTTACACAGCAGCTGCTGTTGGTAAAGTTTGTATGATGGTCGGTTTGTCAGATAACAGAATATTTGTCTTCAGATCTGAATTTAAGGCAGATTGTCACTTTGTAATCTGCAGGTCGCATGTGTGTGTTTCGACTGAATAATCACTTGCTGCCGTTGTTTCATTGGTTGTCATAGTAATAATACAGACGTGCACTCATTCACTAATGACATGTTTCAGTCGGCGCTCTGGTCCTCACTTCGTCTGCTGAGTCTTTCCTCTTTTTTTAAGCCTCATATGAAAGATCAGTGTGAGCTGCGTCTTCAGAGAATTGATTTTAATCACATTCCTGATCAGTACTTTAAAAGACTCTAAGTGATAAGACAGGATGAATATTCCTGAGACTGATATGGCGTCTCTTTGTTTAATGTGCTGTATAACAGTGTCTGCTAATGTGCTTTACAACAGACTGCTGAGTGACAGCAACAGATGGTGCAACACTGCAGTGAGTTGGATGAATATTAAGTGTTTGTGTTTCTTAAGCAGTACCGACCGTATCTGCTGATACTCCGTGGGAAGCTGGCTGAGGAGGGAATATTGAAAGAAGACATCTGTTTGGGCACCAAGGCCACCACGCAGCGCTCCGACACCTGGAAGACAAAGGTAATGCCTGTCTGTTATTCTCTTATTAACTGGTGACTCACAGCTTTGGGTCCAAAACAATCACGACTGGAATTCAGAAAGTTGTTTGCGATTACGAATCAAGGACCAAATGATTATTTAGATTTTGTTTTGAATTGTGTTCCTCGGACAGTTGATTCATGAGGCGTATTTAGGTCAAGTTAACACTCAACAGTTGGAGACGTCCTTCCTCATTATCAGCCAAACAGAAATACAAACAGCAAGACATTCATTACAGCAGTTTCAAGGACCAAATAGGAAAATGCACACAATATGTTGGGCTCAAACTTAAAAAACTGAGAAGATTCTATGAGTGAAAAAACTTTTTAATATAATTCTGTTTGGCGAAGGAATCAAACCTGGATTTACCAAACACTGAAAGTCAGCTCAAACTTATTTACATTTATTTCTCGATATATTTGGTGTGTGGGAACTCCTATTTTTCATCTAAAATAAGAGGGCACAGTTGTCTTCATTATGAAATATGCATGTGTTTGTTTGAACAGAGTTCACTGGCTGCTGAATGTTTTATCGTTTGAACGGCTGAGCAGCAGCTCGGTGTAAGTGTCGGCCTGCGTTTTGTCCTTGAAGTAGTTCCAGGGAAACACTGTACACTGTAACTGCGCTTGGCAGACGGCGTGAGGTCGTCTGCAGCATGAACAAAATTCACTCTCGCTGTTCTGCAACAAATCCAGCATTTCCACACCTGGCAGGAAGATTTAGGATGAAAGAGTGAAATTGTTTATCTCCCGGACAGATAAGAGGGCGTGAATGTGTCTTTGTCACAAGAAAAATGCAGATTTCTTTTGTCTTTATTTCTCTTTTCTGTTCAAACCAAAGTACGCTGCTCTGAAATATTGTCTGTGTGAGAGTGGCACAGTTGGCCCAAAGCTGATAGTCAAGGCAAACATTTGACTGACAAAGGAACAGGATGACTCATCGGAGGTTAGTGACCTGCGTAGTCGTATTTATGAGCTGAAAAAAAGATGTTGTAAAAGACACAGGCGCACCAGTGCATGTTGGGTTGACTAAGCGTGCCTGTGACCGGGAGGGGGTGAGAAAATGTTGGCAGGGGTGAGGTGAGTGATATGAATATGAATGAGTAATGTTCTGTCCTTCATCAACAATATCTGCTGTGACGCCCTTGAGCAACTAGATAATGACAGTTTTTTAAAAAAGGTAGGAAAAAAATCAAGGTTTTGAAGAGTGAAATAGCTCTGTGAGCTTAGTATTAGTTAAAGCTTAAATTATTAGTCAATCGACAGAAGGTAATCTGCAACTATTTTTATGATTTAATAATCCTTTGAGTCACATCTCAAAATAACATGCCAAACATTCGCTTGTACCAACTTTTTAAATGTGAGTATTTTCTGTTATGGTGTTTTTATATAGATGTATATTTAATATCTTTGGAGTCTGGACTGTTGCTTGGACAACACAAGGAAAATGAGTAAGTCCCCTTCGGCTCTGGGAGGGGCGGAGCCAGACATTTTAACCACTTAAATGTGTAAAAAAGGCTGCAATTTCTGTGAATTTATGCTACAGAACCACTAACCTAAGTTTAGGGCAAAAACGTCCTGGTTAGGCGTTAAAAAAGACAGTTTAAACAGTATATAAATGTACGTAAATGCCTGCAGTGAAGTAGTTATGAGGGTGATGTGAGCCATGGTAGTTACATAAAAGGTAAGTTGCATAAAAAGTCGTTTATTTTTGTTCTCCTGGGTGAAAGTCTACAATTTCTTTGGCCCATATGGTGATGGAGGACAGTCTAAAACACCTTATATTGTCTTTTTGAAAGGGGACCAGTCTGCTAAATGCATTATTTTTCATGCTATTTGAGATAAAAGGAGCCTAGAAACTTGATTTCTTGCCAACTAAAAAATCCCCCCGTTGAACCTAACTCTGTTCTGTATCTAATTGTTCTTCATCTTTCTGAAACAATGACACATAATTGTTGAGCCTGACTAATTTTCACTCCTGCCACCTAACAAAAAGGCAAAAAATGGTCTGATGTGCCTATTTGTAAGTTATATAACGAGCGTAGAGTAGGAAGTTGGCATGAACACCATCACTAATCTTGAGATCTATTTTTGGTTATACGATGCCGGAGTACAGTTCACAGGATGAATGTTTGAATCCATCCAAGAATCTGAGCTGCTTCTTGATTAGAATCCCCAACAATGCCAAGTAAACGTGCTCTGAATTGAATATCCAGCCAACAGAAGAACATTATCTCTGTTTTATTAGGTTTTTTAGGGATATAATGGTAATTGTAGGGTAGAACAACCCCCCCATGGTACTATTAGGTTGGTGATATTTCCCCAGTTACAGAACTTTTCTTATTTATTGATTTGCCGGTCCAGTCAGAGACACTGAAGGTTTGTTAAACCTAAAAGATTTGTTTAGAAAAGACCCCCTGCTCTGCTGAGAGATGGAAATTGAGAGCATTTTTCACTATTTTCTGACAAGTTGTAAATAAACAGTTAGTTGCAGATCTAGAGTGAATCTATGAACCGACCTGGTAGTGCATGAGCGTGTTGAGCCTCTTCCAGTCGCTCTCTATCTTGGTGGTGATGTCCTCATCCTGCAGGACCACACGAGCTGTCCGGCCCTGCCGCCACTCTGAAGGACAATGCCATCACAGTGAATGTGTGTCATTTTGGGGAATGTTTGTATCCCAAGTGTGTGACAGTTACATATTATCTAACGTCCATCGTTTGTCTTGCACTCTCCCTTTGTGCTGCCGGTGAGGTCATGTTATTCTTGAGTATTGTGTTAGTTTGTTTCCTTAAAAAGTCTGTAAGTTGTCAAGCAAGACAGCTTTCTGTAAATTTCTTCCTGACAATTAAAGCGATTGTGATTCTGCGAACAAAACACAAATGACACAGTGTCTTCATGGAGATTTAAGCTGCCCAAAGCAACAAGGAGAGACTGATCCTCTGCAAATCCCTAAACTGTTAAAGCCCCTTAAGGTGTAAAACTACAAACCCAGAGCAGAATCAGTCACTACCTACAAGGTATCTTATTTACTCCCTTTGAAGGTGTGTGTCAGCTGGATTTGTGCCAAGTCATTCAGTACGGGCTGACATGTTGTGGGCGTAAGCCTGAGTGTAGGTGAGCTGTCAGTAAGGTTTAACGTCAGTGTTGTTGAGTGTTGCTCTGGTTCGGGCTGTAAACAAGTTCGGGGAGGAGGGTGGCTTCCAGAAAATGATTCTGAGCCCTTTGTAGATGTCATGCGTCTTCAGAAAACATCTGCGATAACTCCCCTGACACACCCACTCTAAGCTGTGTTCTTCCCTCCCGTCATTATTCCAACATATCAGTGTCATGGCACATTTTGAGGCTATGTTTTTATCTCTGTATATACAAGATAATTAGCATTAGAAATGCAGCCTTACCGAGATCCATGTCTGCAGCCCGCGGTCGCTGTGAGTAAGGCATGTTCTTGTACACCGCATCCAGGATCTTCTCCTTTACCTGGGTAATGGTGTCACAGTTGAGCACCTTGACAGGGATTTCGGGGCTGTTCTCATTGTCTGGGTTCACACAGCTCAGCGTCTGGGGATGCAGGATGGAGACAGAGAGCGAGGGAGGGGAGGGGGTGGCGGGAAGTAAGAGAACGAGTCAGAGAGAAAGGTGTTACTAGCAAAGTCCTTTCATTACGTACTCCTCACCAAACTGTCCTGCTGGAGAGGATCTTGGCCAGAAATGTAATTTCACACCTCCAGGATGTGGCTGTGCAGCTCCAGCAGGGGCATTAAACCAGTAATGAGACACAGCCTCTCAGACTCTCCGACATGGATATCAGAGAGGTGTCATCCTGTCGCTGGCTGGCTCTGCTTTGCAGCTAAAGCCTGAGGGGGAACTTATTCTGACGGGCTGGTGCAGGAACCCAGCCAGCTTGATTTTAACGGAAAGGTAAAATAAAGCGTTGTGTGTACAGATGGCTCTACCACATGACTCTACTGATTAGCATACACCAGTCAGAACTTTGAACACAGACTCTCAAAGTTCATCCGGCTGAGAAAACCTGTGTGAGATTTCACTTCAGAACCAGTTCATCAGTTTACACTCCTGAACATTGAACTAGTTTGCATAGATTTCTTGCAGTTTTTTAAGTCTTTAACTTGACATGTTGTATCACATTCGTCGCCGATGTGGCTGACGTTCAGGCTTGTTTTTTAGACCCGGAGGGCACACTTTGCATAAAAAATATATTTCTATTAGACTCTGTACTGATATGTTCAAAAACCTCCTTCAAAAATATATATGAAACTGACATTAGCAGTAGTGGTGTTTAAGTTTAATGAGTAGCTGCGTTAATTTGTGACTTCCAGCCAAATGCGTCCTTGGTTATCTATAGTGAGTTACCTTAATGATTGGCTTAGATGATGAATATAGATGAGTATGTATTTAAAATTAATTAACGCCTTAGTGTTTTTTATGAGCTGCCAGTGGACCCGGTCAACTCTTCTTCTTTCATAAGCTCAGTAGACTGTAGAGTGAAGATACTAGACGACGTAACGAATCTGTTGGTACCAACCACGTCGTAACACGGTCTCTCCTTAAAGTGAGTTACTTGGGTTAACTTATAGCTATATGCATTGCTGTGTAAATGTTCTAAGCTAAATGTTCTGCTATTTCCTCAATTTGTTTTGAAGAAAACTTTGCAGAGATCTCCTAAAGCCTGACGTGATGGACATCTGGCGATGCAAGATTATGTGTCTGCTGCCGTCGTGTTATTGGAACCATCCAAATATTCAAAGCATTCACAAAATTACTACCGCAGCACATGCCACATTTCTGTGGATCTGTCAAAGCTCTTTGCCAAGAGATGTACAAAAATGAATACAGACAAAATTTTGGACTTTTTTTCTTTTTTATTAACGTCTCTATGACTCACCAGCGTCTTGTATTCAATCTGCTGTCGGATGAGCTTGTCCTCACTCAGGGAATAGCGTGCCTCTCCAGTGATGGAGTCTATGGGTCCCTTCTCCATTTGCTGTTTGATGGCACAGAACAGCATGAAGAGAGGCTCGCCAGCACACTCCTTTGTTTTGGAAGGGAACCCAGGGATTATAGTGAAAGGTGGGAGAAAGGGAAATAAGACGTTGGAAAGAAGTGAAGGGAAGGAAAGAGATCTGTATTCATCAGCACAGATGATGAGACTCAGTAACTGGAGCACGACACATCAAACATAATAAAATGCAGCTTTTGAATTGCAAAGCTGGAGATAAGTTTGACCCCACAGGTAACCATTATCCCTCCACAATATCTGTACAACTCATCAATATCAGGCAGGTGAATTGACAGCTACAACAACAACACACACAGTGGTGTATTTCAAAATCGATGCTAATAATTTCAAGAAACACTGTCATAGTCTATCACCCCGACACCTGTAGCGATAAGGTGTGAGAGAGCTTTTATTTTACCTTGAGAAATTTGTGCAGCAAGAAGGCAAACCAATTTGTCAGCATCTTCTCCGCCACCGACTCCGTTCTGCAAGACATGAAGAGAAGCACGCTCATTTGTTAGCACCAGACGTCCCACAGAGAGCTGGAGTGCTCTGATTATTCTTTTATAATTTAAGACGTAGAAGAGCCCGACATTGTTGGAACCAAAAAACATGACATGGAGAGTTTACGGAGGAATGCCGTCCTTACTGAGCCGCTCCGTCTCAGAGGACACGTACTCTAACATACTGTAAGTTAAGTGCTGCTACTGCAGAAGATATTTGGGTCATGACATAATTGTGCAGACACAACTTAGATGTCCACTTCAGGTCCTCCTCTGCTTGCTGTGTCTGCACTTAACTACTTTTCATGGGTCCAGATGGGAAAGATTTCATGATCTACTGTAGTAAATCCTTTAAATCATGTAACAGTGTCCTTAAAATGGTGCATAAGCTCTTTCGAATAAAAATATGATCCAAAGTCTGCAGTTTTACAGCCACCGGCCTCTCTCCCTCCCTCACCTGCTGTCTCTCTCTGTCACTCTTTTTCGGTCCTCACCTGCGTTTCAACCCTAACCTGTATTGACTCAGCCGCATCCCATTAAATTGTAGAGTGTTTCAGCTAGAGCAGCATGTTTGGGGCGAACAAGTTCTTGTTGTGCCGGCTCCCATGTGAACTCATCCTTATATTTAATGAGTGTGCTTCAGATTGAGAGAACCCTCTTTTTCAAAAAAGGAAAAAAAAAACCCCTCATGAAACATTCAGCAGGCCAGTCTTAGCACTGGGGAAACAATCGGCTGATAACCAGAGGTGGAGAAAAGAGCGAGAGAGGCGAGAGAGAGGGGAGGACAGGAGAGGTGACGGGGGAAGAAACGTGAGCTACAGCTGAATGTTTCATGAGTGGCACACAGAAGATAAGTCAGACTGACAACGACTCTGCCGCCGCTGCACTCACTCTTCCCCATTAGGTTCTCTTCCTCTGCCAGTCCCTCCCACTCTCTATCACTTTTACCTCTCCTGTCTTTCACCTGTCTGCTCAGGCACCCTGTTTCTCAGACTCGTAACGGCTGTTTCACGCCGCTGCACAAAACAAAGCTGAACAGAGGTGGGCCTTCCTCCGCTGGCCTAGTTACTCAACCGTCAGAAGTGCCGTAACTGGGCCGGAAAGAACAATGCACAAAGGAATTATCTTTGCCAAAAGATAAGCAGCGCTGATCAGAACTGGTCAGATTTGTGACAGAGAGGGCCTCAAGATTACATCTCTAACCACAGTGGGAAACATGGACATGAAAGTTTGGAGGAAATTGTCTGATTTTATTCCAAGTCCTGTTTTGGTTCCTGAAAATTTAAAAAGAATGTTTGCACGACATACATGAGTCGAGAAACTTCTTGTGAGAGTCCCCGAAAAACTGTGATATCTTCACTGTCTTAGTCATTGCAACTACGCGCTTTAACAGACAACTGGCTGCTTTGTGAACCAAATTCTTTACATACTTGTCAACGCACAACACATGTTTGGGACTGTGTCCATGTGTTTCATTTAAATCATGCAAATCCTGTAGTTCTATATGGCCTTACTTCTTTGTTGTGCCCTGTAGTGGAATCCTCCTCAGAGGTTATTGTTAATTAACAGCAGAAGAAATGACGGTGGCCTGGTAAGGCGTTAGAAAAGACAGTTTGAACAGTAAATACATGTACAGAAATGCTGGAAGTTAAGTAGTTACGAGGGCGACGTGACTACAAGAAGTGACATAGTTATGTAAAAATGTGTGTAAGTAAATGTAAGTAACTGATGTTTGATTCACATCAGTTACTTTTGTTTTAACATGAGATACGAAGCCCGTTCTCCTGTGTGAAAGAAAATTTAAAAAGAAAATTTGTTCGACCCATAAGCCGCTCCTCCCACCCACCCCAGTGCGTTATTTATACTACGCGTCGGCGTTATTCATAGTTACTACGGCCACTAGAGGGCGGTAGAGAACCGTCTAAAACGTAAATATGGCTCATATCAAGCTGCCTGTACAAACTACCTATTGGGTCGTTTGTGAGGGGAGACCAGTTCGATAAGCGAGGCAGCCATCCTATGCTTCATTAAAGTGATTCAGATGGTTGGAAGGTCGGTGGTTCGATCGTCAAATTGCAGCATGTTGCGTGAACGCTACGGGAGCCTCAGCCACCAGTTTATGAATGTGTACGTGAATGATGACCTGAAGTGTAAAAGTGCTTTGAGTGGTCACTATGACGAGAAAAGTGCAGTCATTTACCACTTAAAAGCAAGTATATCTTTATCTTAAGAGGAGACTATCACTCAACCTCCAGTAAAGCAGAGACAGCGGTTGTACAGGGCCGGTTCCTGCAGCAAATGTGCTCAAATATTAATAGACATTAAACAGGGTTATCTATATGGTCTTCTTTTCGGCAATGCTTTAACTCCCTCTCATACAGTTTTATGTAAAGTTAAATTCCAAAGTAGGATGTTCATTTCAACAGAATGACACACACTATTACAGCATGACTGATAACACAAAATGAAAAACATTATCACACTCTGTAAGGAACGGGACGTCACTTGATTCCTTTGTATAAACAGCTTTTCATAATACCTGCGGAGGAGTAGTTTGGGGTGGTTCTTGCTCTCCAGGTTGCGATCTATAAGGTCTGAGAGCAGGTGTTTGAGGATGTCTGTGGCGTACTCCAGCCGTCCCTGCAGAGCGGTCATGATGAGCGAGGCGACGTAGCCGCGGTCACGCATGGAGAAGGAGCGCTGCAGCTCCAGTGTGCGGATGAATGTCAGCAGGAAAACCTTGTTATTCACCAGCTGAGCAAACTGCTTCAAGGCTTTCTCCACATTGGCCTGTCCGCTCCCCGGCACCTACACGCATCGTGCACACACAAAGACGCACATGCTTATTAGATAATGCTCATCCAAGGATGGGAAGAGTCATAACGTAGATGGAGGAGCATGAAGACAGAATGAAATATACATATGGTCTTATAAACCATCTGCAGAAGCACTAGAAGGGCTTTAGGCTGATCCCTTATACATCTATCCTCACTGAGAAACTTTAAATCTCTTTAAATCTATGCTTAATAATGGGTGTTATGATGAAAGTGCAATCAAATATGTTTTACAACCATTTGGATCATAATACCAGCTTGATTAAGCCAATTATAACTGGAAACATAAGCCTTATTTTGACCTTAAGTAGCAATAATGAAAAGGCAAATTGTTCCTCATCAGAGTTTCTTCAAAATCGACTACAGGGTGCTTCACAAATACACTTGAAATCAGGATAATAAAACTAAAAAAAAATCTCAGCCTTGTTAAAAAAACTTCTGCAGTTTGAGACGAAGGATCAAGAAAAGGATAAGACCAAACTCTGAACACAACAGATGTTACCTGAGACCAGCACAAAGGCAGGCAATGGACACTGCAGCACAAGTGTAAAAATAATGCTTCAGGAATTTCTTGATCAACTAAAAAAGTAGATCCTTCATCCAGCTTATTGGTGCAAAGGAATACAACCTTCGGACAGCCACTTTATACTAAGATGATGTTTAGTTTTTGATCAAAATGATCTGGTGCAGTAGAGTTAACAGTCTGAGACCGAAGAAAGAAAAGAGAAACGGAAAGTTTGACTCAAAATAGGTGCATGACTGTGACTAAAGCAGGCAGCAAACTCTAAATACATTTTGCCCACAAGCTCTTCCAGCTGGTGCGGACACTATTGAACAAACAGACCTCGAACCACAGTGAGTAGACTGACATTTGCTCACACTGCTCTGTTCGACAGCAGTTTGACAGCACTTGCCAACAAGCCAAAATCAATCTAGTTTGGAGTATACTAGAGCCTTAAGGTCAAGATGTCAGGAAAAAATGGTTGATACTGGATTCAAGTACTGCAGCCGAGCTTCAAAAGGTTTCTTACCTCAAGCTCCCTGAGCACGGGGTGATCATCGATGCCAGGGAAGAGAACCCTCATGGCGTAAGTGCGGTAGTCCAGGTAGGGGATGCCAGCTCGGTCCAGATCACTCGTTAACTCGTTGATGTCTGTCTGCAGCTCTGCAAAGGCTGCATATAACAGGGGGGGACGTGAAACATTCTGCCAAACATCTTGAAACAGGGAGACGTTTTTAGCACAGTGAAGTATTTTCCTTTTCTAACTTTTTCTGATTGAAATGGTCAGTAAAATGATGAATGTGGTAGAGTTTCACAGAATTTAAAAAAGCTATATTATGATTGTCCAGACCTTGTTGAATCCACGTCTCTGTTGTAATGTATCTAACAGTATTATTTCATTTTTGGGTTTGTTAATTTTTTGTTCACTTTGTTACTTAATGGTATGAAAGAATAGAGGCATCCAAAATGTAGCTAGGTTGGTTATTTTAAAGGTATACGATGCAGCAATTGGTTGTTAGTTTTTGTTAACACAGAAATTTGTTGGGGCTCATTTATATGCAATGTTAAGTACGTTAACAGATATGGATGGATACTTGTTTCTGTACTCTGCATTCTTTTCTTACATATTTCTGCCCATTTTCTGAAAATATTTGGAGCAGTTGCACTGGAAATCGCGGAGACAATGTAGCGAATAATTAAAGTGAGACATGATCACAGGATACGGCGAGGAAGAGTTTAAAAATGGCAGAACTTTTTGAGGAAATATGAAAAGATTTGTTTGGTTTTCCGTAGCCTCACACATACGAGAGAGGGTGAGAACAGTGGTGGCCGAGCGAGCTAGAGAGTAAATGAAGAGAGGGAGCTGCACTTGCAAGAACAGAGCGGTGAATCCGTAATAAAACACTGTTTTCTGATTGTTTCACCGTGATTAAATTCTAAAGCACACCAGAACCTGCACAACCCTGTGGGAAAGTGCTGCTTTGCTGGATTTTTTGTGAATATTGAAGCTTCGTCCTGTTGCTGCACACAGACGGCACACAGCAGAGGAGAAAGACGAGGGGAAATACTGAGCACTTTCTTCACACTCTTATCAAAAGTCATCAAATTCTGCTGCTTTTTTATCAGAGATAAAGGGAGCCTTGTGCATCTGTATCAGATGCCAAGGGGTGTGACCAAGTGATGGTATTTGACAACTGGGGTAGAAAACGGGCTGCACATCCTGCACGATGTTACTGTCTCGGGTTTACACAACTCGCATGAGGCCCAAAGGTGAGCGACCAGACATAGTATTGCAAAATAAGGAGAAAATAAGAAAATACCAGCAGTGGGCAGGTTCCCCTTATGGGTCATAGATGATTGACAGGGAATACTTTTGAGTCTATATGTTGTTGTTGTTTTTTTTTTTGATCAAATTGCTGCATATTATACATTTGAACGTATCATTAACTACCCTTCAATCATTCCCTAGCTAATAAATAAGGAACTAAGTAAATAAATCTTCATTCATTGTCATTGCCTAAATACTTTTGGCAACAAAGCCACCAGAAGCATCATTTAAAGGATCTGTTCTCAACAGATGGGACTATAATGCAACCACAAATTAGACTTTCTATTGGGACTTTTACTGAACAGGTTTTAAGATAGTTTAATCTTCACTCACCCTCCTTGCACTCGAGAGCCACTCGGGACTCCAGATTGTCCATTTGCATCTGCAGGCGCTTCAGAGTGAGGTCGTTCTCATGTGACTTCCGTCTGTAGGCCAGCAGGACGATGATGACGATGATGAGGAGCAGCCCTCCTCCAGCTGTGATGCTGAAGATAGCAGGGAGGGTGAGCAGGCTGTCGGAGCGGATATGAACTTCTCCCGGAGAAATGTGGAGTCCCCCGACTTGGACCTGAGTAATAATAATAATAGTACAGGCATAAGCAGAGGATTTCAAAGCAGTTTTAAAAGTACTGAAATAACAAAGAAAATCACTAATGAAAAGGCTGGCCTGAATTCAAGTCATTGTTGCTGCAGAATCAAATTGGCAAATACAATAGAGATACGGACCATTTTCCTGAACAATCGCCTTTTGAAGAAAACAATTTATAAAAGTTCCAGGGACACCAGCTTTCTTTTTATAGCTTTTATTTTACAGCTCTTTTCCTCATTATTTGCAAGAGTGCCCGTCAATAATTCTGCAGGGCAATGTGCTGTAATGGGCAGCCTACCAGACCATGAGTGACAGACAATGACAGAAAGCCAGCGACTAACAGAAAGGCCGTCGGTGACCCACAAACACAGTGACGTACAGACAAACACTGACCTACAGACTGTGACCCACATCCAAGCATGCACACAAACAGGCAATCAGATGCACAGACACAGAAAACCGCCAGATAGGCAGAAAGACTTTACCAGGACTTTGTGCTGCCCGGTGAGGTTCGGTGGCTCGCAGAGTAGCTGAGTGTCGGACACGGTGAGAGAACAGGGCGTATCTCCGATCAGCACCGTGTAATTCAGCCGGGCTCCACCAGATGCAGAGGGCACAAGGTTACGTCCCTGCAGCACAGTTAGAGAAGCAATATGACAATAACAAACAGTCCCTAAACAACAAAAACTAAACAGTAATTGCATTTTTTCTCGTGCATCAGATGAGAATGTTTTTAATATATCTGCTGTACAAGAAATATATATTGTATACATACACACAACTGGAAAATGTCTCTGTTGTTTCTACAAAGTTCCTGTTTTGCAGCATCATTCTGTTCTGATCATATATATTGCACTCTCTGGATTAATACCATGCAATTTGGGGGCATTAGTATAATTACTGTAATCAACCTTCTTGGAGAAGACTGGCAGACAGTTTTTACGGCGCTTTCTCCAATGTGAGCAGCTGAGTCATATTCTGAAGGAAATCAGCTAAATTATTTTACCTAACAGCAGCAGATTGCTTCAAGATGCAAAGTAATCTGCCGTGCTGTTCTTTCACGGTAAACAGAGGTAAAGCTCTGCAGATGCACATGGACTCAAAGTGAAAGACAGATGGAATAATCTCTTCCAGAAACTACAAGAAGTAGTTTGTGTCCTCTTTGTGATGGGAAAGACAGGAGTTTAGTTCTTCAGACGAACAGAGAAAGTCTATTTTTTACAAACTAGTTTATGTTTGTTTGGGGTGAAGAATTTAAATTAATTTAATAAATGTATGTTAAGAAATTTCATGTGTAGCATAGGGCTGCACAATTTGGAAAAAATATCAAATTGCGATTATTTTGACTGAAAGTTGATCAAATAAAAAATATGTTAGTTAATTGTTGACCATTTAAATAAATAAATAACAAATAAATATAAATAAATAATTAACTATTACCACATCTAAACCACCACACTCATTACTTTCTGCATTATATATTTTATACAAAAATGAATTCATATTGTCACATAATAGACAACATATGCACATATTGATAAATACCATTATGCCTTTGATATCGGTCGATATAACAGATTTACCTGTCTCTAAATGAAATTATTCATGATATTGAGGGAATTATAATTTTGGCATCACTATTCAAATTTTCATTGAAAAATTTAAATATTATGCTTTTCTTTCATTTTTTCACAAGGATTTCTACCAAACAAATATGTCTGAAGCACCACAACATCTAATTATTAATGATATTTTGACACATATTTTTGCAATTCCTGTGATTTTGGCTATTCCGTATTGTGAAGTTTTGATTAATTGTGCGGCAGATTATGGAATCACGTTTACTTTTGATTGATGGGAGAGCTGTAAGTGCAGTGCACATATGCTGTGAATGCCTGATGGTGAGAAACCATGATGGTGGCAGTTTCTGACGTACTTTGAGTATGATTGGAGCTCCAGGTTTCTGCTCCAGGACGCCCGACAGGCTGAGGGGCTCCAGGTACGGGTTGGGGTAGTAGACGAAGCTGGTGTTGTTGTAAGTGAGCAGAGCTTGAACGTTGTTGAAGACGAAGCCGAACTCGTCCACGTGTTTGATCGTCTCCTGGTCTGCCGTGTACTCCGCCTTCAGCGAGGGGGCGAAGCAGCTGATGGTGGTGGTGTTCAGCACTTTGCACACCTAGAGACGAATCAAAGCAGTTACACACGTCACTGCACACACGGTGCAGTAACCACCAGACCTGCTGTGATATTATTTACAAAAACCAGACTGTAGATATCATCACACACACATTTAATGATGGAGTGACTCAGTATTTCTGCTGCATGATTAATAATTGCATAAATTATTGAAAGACATGAATAATGAATCTGCTTACAGGTTAATTATAAAAAAAAAAATGTCGATTTTTGAAATCCCCAGCTGTAATTCATAAGTCAATATCTTACCCTTAGGACCGTCTTTTGATGGCAATGCTGCTCACTTTTAAAAACATCATTTTAAATCTTAATTTCACCTCATGTTAATACCTCCAGGCAATACATTAACAGCCCCTTGTATTTTTTATAAACCTAGAAACCATTTTTGCGGAACAGATCTGAACAGATGTCTCATTTCATTTCATAATTATGATTCTCAGTCATTATGAACATCCAGATGTTGTGAGTCTTATGGAGCCTTAAGTTGTGTATTAACATAAATAAAGTGATGGTTTCTGTGCTGTTAAACCCACATCATCTCAAATTAAGGATATCTTTATGTCTGACTGTTTCTCATTAAGTGCTACAGTGTTACTTGCACATTTACCTTTCATCCATATGTTCGTATGTCTGCTCTGGTGCTTTTGACCCTCTGTATGTAAATGCACGACTGCAGCTTTGCAAAGACAACAGCACCAGATTGATGTCTTCCACCACAAGCACAACTTAAAACACGCCCAGCTCATAACCTTACCATAAAACCATTACCTACACAACGGAAATCACATCATAGGCCCATAAGGCACTATGATGGCACCACACTGCATCAAATAACCAAAGATAAAATGGTAGATAAAAAGGTTATTGTAACCCACAAAAAATGCAGTTAAGGCTCATCCAATCGCTAAAAATCTCCAAAATGAACAAAGTTTTTGAAACCAGCAAAGATCTTGGTATGTTGATGTCATATTCTGGATATTTTACATTTTGTTTAATCAATTTTGGACATGAAAATTAGCATACTTCAGCACCAACAGTGTGTAACAAATGGTATCAACCCAAAAGTTGCTGCAACAACTTGTGGGACAAAGTTGAACATGGAAATGGAAAAATATTAATGTTACGAAACCTTATAAACCTTAATAGGTTTCATTCATTAATTGACTGATTCAGTCATGTTTATTTGAGATTTTTGACCAGAACAACTTGACACACAGTGCTGAGCTGCATCCCAAATTAATCTTCAGCTTCACAGCTTTCAGATGATGTTTAATGCATTTAATGCTGACTACACATAACTCATGCCAATCAAGTATTTCTACAATTAATTGAGTCAATAATTTGAGTTGGTGGACACACCAAAGCTTACTGAATTCTGCGTGTTTGACCATAAAATAAGCTTATTGTTGTTGTTAAACAGCATTTTTAAAACCCTGCCAAATGTTGACAAAGCAGTCCAGATTTTCTCTGCCAGCCCAACACTATTATTCCCCAACCATCACAATCAGAAATGGCCCCAAAGGAGGAAAACCAGGCCAATATGGACCACAGGACGAAAACCAATGACTTGTTCACTTGATGAGGTTATATGCTGTTATTAGTTATTGGTACTTTATCAATAGCAAATAGTTCTCTGGATTTGGCATTTGCCTTCAGTTTTCTCCTGCAGTTCTTGAAAATCCTTCTTAAAATCAAGCAGACCGTTAAATTCCCCTCGGCTTCAGGCCAATTTCTGAGCTTTCTTTTTATCTAAGGTTTCACAGAAAGTTGTTTCAAGTCAATTAACTGCTTTTGTGACTCAAAACATTTTTAAGCAATTCCAGTGATGTTTTTGAGATATGTGCGATAAAGAGACTGCCCTCATTAAATTTACCAATGACCCTCTTTTAGCAGCTGAGGCGGGTTAAAGTTCAGCGTTAATCCCTTTAGATCTCAGTGCTGCCAGTGACACTGTAAAACATGCAGTTTTAATTGACTGGCTCAAATTCTGATGCTGGCATCATTAACGCACCATTTAATTAGCTCGGGGCATACCTCTCACACACAACATTGTCTGCATTTAGAAAACTCTTCTTCAAACACATTGCATTTAAAGTTTCCTGCATTTGTGATCTCTTCTCAGCTTTCTTTCACTTCCTGCAACCTGAGCTTTGTTATCTTGAGATATAATGCTTCAGTCCACTGCTGGGCCAAAAATAGACATGTTTCCAAAGCAATTTTTCTCAAACAATTCCACAAACTTTGTCTAGACAAAACCATCAGCACTTTCATAACATCACTAAAATGTGTCTTGAAACTTCTACCGACAAGCAAGCAATCTCATTCCATTACTGGCATTTCTTCATTACTTACTAGTTTAGAAAGGATTTTTTTTTTTTAAGGAAATATTGATTTATTTCAAGGTCGAGCAAAAAGTTCCCTCCAGAAGTTTCGACCATCCTTCAGTCAGTGTGCAGTCTCACATCCTTTAGGCAATTCCCTGACTGGTTTAAAGTGGAGAAATAGAGGCTAAAGGTGACTGGACTTCTGCCACCGGGGCCCCAACACTTCGAAACAATCAATCACTTTGAAGTGACCTGCCCGAGGAGCTCATGCAAGCAGAATCGACACCATAAATCACCTCCCAGAACTGAGTTGTGCTTTTATGTCAATTTTTAAGAAATCTCATTTTAGAAAGAATCTCTCTCTATGTAACCTCTCCCACTCTTTTGTTTATTCATATTTACATCCAAAGCAACACTGACATTTTACACTCACAGCTTATTAGATTGTGCCGTCGTATTTTAAGCTCTTCTCGCTCTCCATCCTGCAGAGACTCTTATTCTAACTTTTATAGTTCTGTAGCTTTAATATATTGTACTCAAAACTAAACCAGCTCCTGTCACCCTGTCGTTAGTCTAAAAAAACTAGGATTGTGTCAAAACCGCTTGAATTCTTTGCAAGAATGTCGCCTTAAAATTGCTATGTAGAAACAAAAAGCAACAAATTGACCACAGCTTTAAATCTACCCTGTTACAATTGCCGCAAACTATCAATAAAGACAACTTTACTGTGACATTTCCATCAGCTTGAGTAAGCAACATCAATAAAAGTCGGGAGCAGTTTATTAGCAGTTGTCACACTCACGTTGACAGATTCATGGCCGGCGTATTTGACTCTGACACGCGGCTCCTGAACTACGTCCAGGTTGGTTCCAGTCACTGTCAGGGTGGTGTGTCCGCTGTTGGCAAGGAAAGAACAAGATTATACATATTTAACAAGAATTATTGGTCAAACACACATGCAAGCACTGCAGTTCAGCTCCAGGTAGCCTCTATATGAATGCAAACCCTGGTTCCACGATGATTTAATTACAGTGACGGCTGCAGAGAGAGCAATCTTTTTAACTTGCACTTTTTTTCCCAGAGAAACTGCATTAATGCAGGTTTGAAGAGGTATAGCTGGCATGGTAGCTCACTCTTTGTTATTGGACAGAAGAGCCAGATCAAACGGCAAACCAGCTGGCTGCTATTTTATATTCAGCCATGACTGTGTGGCTGGCATAGCATGAATACAGGTGCTGCTTGTTTACATATCTGTGCTAGATGTGATTAAAATAAACAACACGCTCTAATCTTTGTATAACCTGAGCTTTAAAAAACTAGTATGGAATTGGGAAGTAGAGAAGGAAAGACAAAGAAGGGACAAAATACAGGAGAAAAAAAATGTTTGAAAAAAAGCTGGCCAGTCTAGCCAGCCTGACAGAGTGCCAATCCTTCTCTTCTCACACTTCAAAGGGTACCTAAGCTTGTAGGGCCACATAGTGGGACAGCACATTCATGATGAGGGCTCTTGATTGCAGCTCCACAAAGCTCCTCCTGTCACTAGGCTGAGGGCCAGGGTGTCTTTCTGAAGTCTACTCTGCAGGGACGTAGTGCCGGGTAATCCCACCCGAAACCAAATTAAGTGCCATCTTTTATTTAGTGTAATACAGGTAACACTCCTCTCAGCTGTGATGGAAATGTTTATGCAGCATCACACACTCATTCATGTAAAATTCGGTTAATATTTCTGTGAAATGCATGAATAAAAGCAGACAGATTTTCATTTGTTTATGTTAGTCATCTTGCTGTTAAAACTGATTTGATATCACTTAACAACCTCATAACTAACAGCCACAACACCTCAGTTCTTTGCATCGCCCTCCGTGTAAACCTGAATAACTGCCTGACTCACAGATTGCCTGGTGCAGCGATAATCTGCACTGGTCAGGCCACCACATGTAGGCAGGAGGGGGTTGGAAATAATCAAATTTCTACTAGGCTACTATATAACAGTGCTACTAGATAAAGTCAGAAAAAAGCCAAGCTGGATAGGCAGACAGTGTCCTTGTCTGTTTTGCTCAGCACACATTTACTCCTGCGTATGTGCGTCAACCTGTCTTTGTTTGCCACTCAGCTCCACTGACGTTAGGCTGCCTAGAAATAGCTTTGCAAATTATGCACAGTGTTTGTTTGTTTTACTACACTCGATGGGTTTGGATGTGATGAATTAGAAATACAGTAAAACAGGAAACAGTGCAATATCAAGAGCAGCTCGAAACTCCCATTCACACCTACTTAGGCTCTCTAATCAAACAGGGGACCGGTTCATCAAATTTGCAACATCTAAGCTGCAATTTGCAAAATGAGATCACTTTCTTTCATGTTCGTTATTACACGTTTCTCTAATCAAAACTAACACCACACTTGCGACCCATAAGCATGTGAAAGCCACTTAGGACTGCCAATTTTATCCCCAATTTTCAAGCAAAAATCTTTTGTTGATTGCTACTGTTTTTGCAATCTGCATTTAAGCAATAATCACAAGTCAGTTTTATGAGACCCTAATGTTTACACGCCTGTGGACTGCGGGAGATAATGGTATCACAAACAACAAAACCCCCATGAAAGCTAAGAGGAACTGCAAACTTACAGGGCTGTCCCAGATAGCTTCTTTAGTAATGAACAGTATAGAACGCCATCATTCGACCACAGCCTGCATGCACGTTTTTCCAGCCTCACATTGTTGAAACAGAGCAGCTAATAATGGCAGCAAGAGTAAATACTGCCAAGTTATAACTGCCCTTTCTCTGTGCTCCGCACCAGGTGTGTGCAAAGCCCCGCCTGCGGTGAGACACAAAGATCAGAAAAAAGGAGAGAAACTGACAGAAAAATGAAGCAATGGCTGTCACACTCCGGTCCAGCCCTACAAACTATCAGTGCATGCCTGGTAGATGCATTAATTAATTAATTAATTCATTCATTCATTCATTTTCCTTATCTGCTTCTCTGAACTCAAGGTGCAGGGGGATGGAGCTGATCCCAGCTAACACTGAGCGAGAGGCGGGTTACACCCCGGAAAGGTCGCCAGACTATCACAGGGCAACACACAGACAGACAGACAGACAACCAATGCACGCTCTCATTCACTCCTATGGGCAATATAGAGTCACCAGTTAAACCAAAGCTGCAAGTGTTTAGACTGTGGTAGGAAGTCGGAGAGAACCCACACTGACATGGGGAAAACACAGAAAAGCCATATTTGAACCTGTGACCCTCTTACTACACCATCCTGTAGTCCTATCTGCATTTATGCAGTTTAATATTGCTTTGTGTCACCTGGTGATGCTCCACAGGGGTTCGATGCGCTGGACTGTGGGGTCTTCTATGTACTCAAAGGCCAGGCTCCCTGGAACTTTGGCCCGGTCGACGCTCAGACTGACTTCCACCGGTCCGGCTTTGGTCAACGACGGCGCGGAGAAGCACACAATCTCCGACATGGTCCTCCTGGTGGGAGCACCAAAAGAGCGAGTTATTCATGCCTTTGATTGTGACTCGGCCCACTCGTTACTGCGGCGGCAAATCCCTGACTCGGTGCAGTTATGAGCCGTGAGGGGAGAGGATTCATTATAGTCTGTCCCATCTCTTCCTCGTTACAGACACATTAGGGATGGAACACTGTAATTAGAGGGTGCTCTAGCTAATGGCTTCCTCGCCTCAACCTCCTGACTCCTACCATGTGAGGCATTTTGAACTTTAAATAGATATCTATAAATACACAGAGAACAATACCTACCGCTGTGGGTTTCATCACCTTCTCACAAATCATTATGAATACTCTTAATGTAACGCACGAACTCTTAATTGTGTCTTAAGTGTGCTTCTTTAAATAGAGTGATCTCTTGCTGTGTTTTAAAGAGAATGTTAAATCTTTGATATTGTGTGGAGGCAGTCTCACTTTACTGTCTTAATGTAACATCTAGAACTTGTGTTATGATCAGACTCACCTGTACAGCTCACAGGTCTGATTACCAAAGAACACGTTAACAGTGCTGCCGGCTCCCAAGTTCTCCCCGACAATGGTGACCTTAGTGCCCCCAGATTCAGGTCCTCTGCCTGGGGTCAGCGCCAGCATCGAAGGGGTCTGTGGAGGACCAAAATTCATTAATGTTTCATTCAACACAGATAAAACACAGAATACAGTGTGTCTCATTAATCATCTGCCGGCCTTGGCTGAATAACCCGCTGTAGAACTACAAAAAGTTCACAAAAAAACAGTTAAAAAGCTAGAAAATACAGCTTCTTTAGAAAATAAAAGCATCAAGTATGAAACCTATGAAAAATATTTTAGAAAATACAGTGTGCAATCAAAAATCCTTTCTGGCTTGAGTGCAATAAACTATCTTTTCATAAGCCATGAAATGAAAATAATGTCCACAGAGAGCAAATCATTAGAAATACCTATCGTAATGATGATGAACTCTCTTATGCACATCTCTTGATGGTGTACTTAGAAAAAGCAATTGTCTTATTCTGCTTTCCTCTCCAGATAATGATTGCAGCAGCTCAAATAAGATAAAATTGTTTTTTTTCGGCTTTCACCTGCAATCGCTTGCAATCATGTTCAGGCGAATTCATTGCAAGCACTTCACGTTTGCCTCAGAACAAATGGACAAAGTGAAGTGTCAGACTTACCACAAAGGAGTAGAGCTGGGAGGACTGAGCGCGTAGTTCTGGTCTGCATTCGCCGACACACAGCTTAACTGGACCTGCAGCGCTTCCTTTAGCAGCCGCAGCCATCTCGCACACGATCCTGTCAAGATGAAAGACACAAATACACAAATGTGGAAGCAAAAAAACAACTGTGCTACAAGTAATACCACAAACAAGTCACACACACACACGGTGCAGAATCACTGCACTGTGTCACATTTGTTATGAATTGCACAGAGGGAAGATGGCCTCTGCCGGCCAGTGTGATTGAGGCAGACTTTCATAGAAGTTGTGGGTCAATACAGAGGGCCATCTTTCTTCCTAATGGGAAACCTATAACAGCAATATAACTCAAATGATAAACTCCACCCCTCCTCGTCTTCAGCACGATTGCCACCCACCATTACCTCCGGTTGCCATGACGACGTAGGGGTTTCTTCAATAAATCAGTATTGCCTGTCAGGTCAATAAGATAAAGTGTGCCATGAATAAGTCATTATAGCAACTGACCCCATGCTGAAATTAATGGTTGTAACAGTTGTAATGCCATGTTTTAAAGCACTGTGTGTGCCAAATGAATGGCCCTGCCGGATGCTCCGCTCTGTGCAAGAACCTCCGCGTCCCCCTGTACAATAAGAGCACCCAATGAATCGTCCCTGCCCATCCCTGCTATTCATACATCACGAGAGTTTTCCAATTTTCTGCTGGCACGTTCTTTTCTTTTTCCTTTTTTCTTCTTCTTCTTTTT